>PRKT01002452.1:7197-21611 GCA_003671525.1 Saccostrea glomerata | reverse complement strand
AACTGGAAAGTGAAAAAATAACCGCCAAGGATATCAGAGAGCATTTTCTCTTAGGGAAAGACATTCCGAGGGATGATCAGGAAATAATGTGTCCTTTGCATCGAGTTATTAATCGACATCCTATCAACCCCAAAGAGTTAACCAAGTATTGGAAAATGTAGGAAAAGTTACTGCATAAAAGAATCTACTCGCTTTCAATATTCTTGAATGAACCTGTTTTTTGTGTACTAACATATAAAGCCAATAAGTTATTTAATATTTCTATTTAGATTTATACGAGCATTACAGAGGTATTTAAGGGGAGACAGGGCACTTGTCACATGACTCAAAAGATAGTTTATGTCACAGTCGCTGTTGTTTAATCTTGTTAAAATCAACAGTTCTTGTGTAATTTTATTCTAAATATGTTTTGTTTAAACATTTATTATAAAAAAAAATATCTAAGAGGTTTTAAACATCCTGCCAACATTTAGATATAGTGAAATTAACAAATCCACACATCCATTTTGCAGTCTAACATCAGTGACGCATTGTTTGAATTCTAAGTGCAGCGAGATCAAGCACACATCAGCTACACCCTTTGTGAAAAGTTTAATTTCATAATAAATATTTTAAAAATCAATGCATCATAGTTAATTTATGAAGAAGATTTTTTTATAAATATTTTTTTCGTGCTTGGTAGCAGATATTATATGTATTTTTGTTTTCTAATTTTGCCTGTTTATGTTTTCGTGTAACGTCACAGTTGATTTCCCGCACTCGGAAACTGTAGATATGAAACGTTTTTTCTCATGCAATTATGTACGTCTATTAACGATTTCCTGTGCGATACTTTTTAAATTTGTTTTTAACCTTGGAGTCAGCATGTATGTCTAGCAAATTCCATTGATAAACAAATATGTATTGAGTAAATGATTTTTTTCTTCTGCTAAGATTGACAATCATTTGATTTAACTCAATCATTCAATCATTGAAGAACCTACTGAGAGAATACAGAAGGACACATCTCTCTGTCACAGATCAATTCAAGGAACTTTTCCAGAACGTTCAGTGATCATGCAATTACCTGAATTTCACATAAAGTTCATTCCGTAGATCTAATAATGCTCTTATTTATTTTTTTCTGTTCTAACAAGCATAGATATGAATACTAGTATTCATGTACATGTAATAAAAACGTATTGTAAAAAATAACAATATCTTTTTAATACTTATAGTTTCACTTTTCTTCTTTTGTTGTGTGTATGACATCGAAATATTAGGAAAATAATCATGCAATTGACTAACACTTTTCTCCCTCAGCTATACAGCAAATATTTTTTTTCATATTCAGTATCAATTTAACCAAGGTCAGTCCCATTTACTTGTCTTATGAGTGATTAACGTTTAATTCTCCCTCACTGATTCCAAAGCAAGAATCATTGTATAATTATAATTTTATTTTTACTCTGAACACATGCATATGTATCTTCAACATAAAAATATACATGTATTTATGAGTGAAAATCTATGGTATCTAGACTGGACTTTGCCAATGCTCTACTTTATGGTACAAACACAACCGAAATAGCCAAATTATAAACTGAGGAATACTGAACACAACAGCACGCATTATAACCTGGGAGAGGGAGTATATTACTGCCAGCCTTGTTTACCTTCACTGGTTTCCAATTAAAAAACACATCCATTACAAAATTCTAATTTACACTTACAACTCAATAAAACAACATGGCTTCAAAATACATCGCAGAGCTCTTAAATATATATAATATATATCAACCTGGTCGTTCCCTTAGATCAGCAAACAAGCTGTCACTACAAAGACCACACTGCCGAACATCAACCTATGGGAATAGACGTTTTGATATCATCCCTCTTGAACTGTTCACCTCCACATCTGCTTTCATGCTCATCTGTGTACACTTTTAAAACATCTTAAAACTCATCTTTTTAGGGAAGCATTTAGTTTAAATTCTATCTTTATGTTTTAAATAAAGACTTTTATTAATTTATCTATGTTTAAAGATCTCTGACTGAATTTATTAATTTTAATTTTCTTTTTAATTTTCTTATATTTCTTATGCTCTATTGTATTCAGTATTTTTAGTGTTTTAATATCGTTTAATCCTAATGTTTGAAAAAAAAAATCAATTTTTTTAATGGTTATCAATACTAAATTTTATTCTCTTATGCTATTCAACAAATTCTTTATTCTTGATAGTGTATTTATCAATGTATTTTTAACTATGTTGTACAGGACTTTGAAGTAATTGTTTTATATATATATATATAAGGCACTCTATAAATTTTGTTGCATAATTCTTATAATTAAAAACATCATAACACGGAAAGGATGTCAAAAGATTAAAATAAACATTTTTTTCTTCGCGCACAATCGTTGAACGCTGAGGAATTGCAATGTCACAAGCTTATAAAAAATAACGCTTACATTGACCAGAAAGTGTAAGTATCCCTTGTAGACCCAGGGTTATCCATCATTGGAAATTTTACTGTGTTGCAGAGTTTACGTGAAGCACTAATATTTCGCGGTATTTTCGCGAACAAATTCGCAACTGAATCTCAATTCATTATAATTACAAAAGATTACAAGCACAAGATTATTTAAAAATAGGTAATTATTAACACAAATGGTATGGTCGAACATACTGATAAAGGGGAATAAATGTTCTGAAAATCAGAGGAAATTCTGACCGATAGTCGAACTACTAAACATTTTTGAAAGTAGATTTGCCGTGTTTTTTTATCAGGATTCTTGATCGAGTAACCGCATTACAAGAAAGGGACTTCAGAACAGTGAAAATATTTTAAAGAGTTCCTTGAACATGCTGAAATTTCAAAATTTTCGGCAATTTATATACACCAATTAAATGACTTCGATGCGATGTTATGTTTGACTTACATAATTCAAGAGCCCTGGCTCTAAAGGAAAGATATATTTAAATATTTTTCATAAATAAAACAATGTATTTTATTGCAAGCCAACTACCAATTAACCGGTACATTGAATTGTGAAAACAATTTATTTCTCTTTGTTTGTTCCGTCATGCGTAAAGTCCGGCGAGGGTGTAGGAGATAATTGATTGATTATCCAAGGTTAAGCACTAGTAATTAAGTGTTGTAACTTTTTGAAATGAAAGACGGTATATTAATTGTTTGATTAGAGTTTCAGTTAGAGAAAATTTGTGTGTTTAGATTTTCTAATTATCTCACCTCTAACTGTGTCGACAAAATTTTTACTGTGTCGCATGCATGAAATTTGAATCGTTACTGTGTCGGAGAAAATTTTACTGTGTCGGGAGCAACACAGTAAAACAGCTCATGGAGAACCCTGAGACCGGTCAAACCTCTGTGTGCTTCTTGTCATGATCGGAACACAACAGGAAATCCATGGTCAATTCAGTCTATTGATAATGGTATAACAATTAGTATAAAAAAAAAATCAGCCAGCATTTGACTCAATGATAAATTGTATTTGCTGACAAGGTCATTGTATCGACCATAGAATTTTGGAAATTATGATATTCTTGTTTCTTATCTTCCGGTTTGTCAATAATTTATCTCGTTTTAAAAATAGTTAAATGTAGAGCATGCTCTTGCACATCTAATCAACAAAGATATATAAAAGATTTTTCAGTGGTTGAGGAAAACTTTGTCGATAATGATGTGTATATAATGGTCTAACAGTACTTTTAAGCAAACACCAGTCAGCATATTAAATAAACCTCACTCTTGCCATTGAACGTCGGAATGCATTTTCTTAAAGAATTCGTTTTTATTTTTGACGAAATGCCCAATCCGTAGTAGCTGATTTTAACCCTCAATACTGTTAACTTGTTATGAAAGATTTTCATCAACCCTGCCAACACTCATGATAGGGAAACAAAAAAAAAGAGCAAGGCAACAAGTTCGTTCAAAAAGTTAAATATGCCGAATGCCTTTCATGGAATCATGGGATCAAAAATTGTAATTATCTAAGGTCAGAAGGGATGAAAAAGTCGTCAGACAAATATAAAAAAAGTTAAGTTTCACTTCAATATGTTGACCATGCATTCCGAGCTAAGAGGGAAAAAAAGGTTACAACTTTAAAGAATATTTGCAAAATCACACTGTGCTTTTGAAATTAAAAAAGATTCTTTTTTAAAAGCTTTTTTAAAGCTTTATCTATGTCTAGTAATAACCATTCCAATTATACTTGCATTAGAAAATCAGCAACTAAAATAATCATTTTCATTGATATTTCATCGTAAAAAAAAATATTTGAAAATTCACATTAAGGAAAAGGCCATCGTCGCAAACCACGGCCAAAATGTACGTTCCTCTCCCATCTGGCCGTGGTTGAATGTGGAGAGAATTCTTCGTAGCTCATTAAAATATTGACCAATGCGAGTAAAGCATAGTCGGATGATGAACTTTATCGCTATTTTTCAATATCCAATCGCAGTCTAGAAAATATTTCTTGTATCCTGTTGACGTCAGTTGTTTGTTTTTTTTATATATAACTTATAAAATGGTCTCAAAGATACTATCAGAAAAATTATTTAAATAAAAAAAATACCTTCCTTTTGAAATTTAATTTTGGTAGTATTGGTAATATGTACATGTATATCAATGCCTTTATATATCACTGACCTTCTGTATACAAGTATGATATTTAAGATTTAATAGTATTAAATCTACATCACATTGACACAGTCTCATAAACAAATATAATAGTCTTATACAACAAATATAATAGCTATTTCAACCTAGTGCATTTGCATTCATTTTGAATAGGTGCATGGGCTAAGATCAAGATCTAGTAAATAAATTAAGAATTCTAGATCCAATATGACGTCATAATTGATTCATGCTTAATTTGAATTTTGTAGAAATAATGTAGAAAATATAACCTTTTCATTACACTCTATCTGAAATCATATAAAAAAGTAACCCCAATATCAATATTTCATTTAATATCAGTTTGAAGAGGAAGTTAAGAAAAGTGAAAAAAAAACTTTTTGAGAGACTGTAGACAATTTTGCTACATTCGTTTTCATTGGAAAACAACTTTGAAATTAATACCTGACTTTTTTTTCATTAAAAATAAATATATTTTTTTTCTTTTTCATCAACTTAATCAAAGAATTATGTCCGAAAATACTCTACTATTTGAAAAGTGTCATTAAAAGAACGAGTTTCTCAAATTTAAGAAAAAAAAAAAAACTGGAGGCACCTTCTTTGACTAGATCGTTACCTTTACTGTGATGTTTAAAATTGATGAAGAGGATAATTATGATAATGGTGATTTTATTGTTTGTTTAAAACAGCCCCTGCAGGAGGACCTCACAATGTTGTGGTAAGTAATATTAGATTACACTAACACATTGTTCTTTTAAAAAAAATATATAATGTAATTGTCTGTTTAAAATTAAAATGAATTGCACATTTCTTCAAAGGTATACATGTGAATATGTGCTATTGTTTGGGTTTAAATAGATTGAAATAAGGTTTAATAGGAGAATCTATTTGTCTTACTAAATTTATAATTTGCCTGACTAAAATTGTAATTCGTGTGACTAAATTTGTGAATATGTCATATTCTTTGAGTTTATATAGATTGAAATAAGGTTTAATAGGAAAATCTATTTGTCTGAATAAATTTGAAACAGAGTAAATATGCTATTGAAAAAATTATGGTATATTCATGAATAATCTATTTTTTTCCAATTATTGATGATGCGTTTCATTTTTTTTTTTAAATTTTATTTAAATGGTATTCGAAAGGAGAGAGTACTATTTATAAAAAGACAAACAAAACAGAAAACATGAGGAAAAATTGCCTTTTCACATAACAGCTTCTTATATGTGAGTCAAGGGAGGGGGATGGTTTTCACAAGAAGACTCAATAATGCAGAAGAATTCAAAATCCATCATACTTAAACAAAAGAAGTGGGACCAACAGGCTTTAATATGAAAATTCAACTTGTGAAACGGACAGGTTTCAATTTTCTTTCGTCATTTAAAAGTTTTATTTTGTTAAACCTTTTATATTTTGCTTCTATTCACACCCATACCAGAAGAAATCTAACATTACTAACGTTACCGATCGGGCGTAAAAAACAAATCATCGATGTTTAGCCGCTGAGTGAACCGAACTTAATCAACGGAACTGAGGTTACAACACGGAAAACAAAACAAGATACATGTATGTCAAAAAGATAAAATGAATGATAAAACAAATCATTTATTGACTGCTCTCTTTCATAATTATACATCAAAGTTAAGTGAAATTAAAAAGGTATTGAATCAGTGGAAACTAAGAAAATTAACCCCCATTGGTAGGTTAACAGTAATTAAGACATTGATTATCCCTAAATTAAATCACTTGATTCTTACTTTACCTAATCCACCATTAGAAATTATAAAAGTATTTGAGGATGAAATTTATTTTTTTCTTTGGGGAAGTAAAGTCCATAAAATAAAAAGAAATACTATAATTCAAGACTACAAGGATGGTGGCCTTAGAATGGTTGATTATTCAGAGTTTATAATAGCATTAAAATCAAGTTGGATAAGAAGATTAATTCACTCTGATTCTAAGTGGGTAAAATTTTTTCAATTACAAATAAACACAGATATTAAAAATTTTTGGTTAATGGGAACAGACTTTACCGGTAAATTATGTAAGAAAATAACAAACACCTTTTGGGTAGATGTCCTTAAAAGCTGGCTCAAAATATGCTTTGCAGAGCAAGAGAAAAATAAAATGATATTCCAAGAACACATATGGTACTATCCAAAAATAATCATGGGTGAGTCATCTGTCTTTCTTAAAAGCTACTTTAATGCTGGTTTTGTTTTTATAAGTGACCTGTTCAACATAGATAATAATTTCTTAAGTTTAGACACTTTTAAAGAACTTGGTGTAAAAACAAATTTTGTTGAATTTTCTTGTTTGAAACAGGCTGTGTGTGATAGATTTATTAGCAAAAACCAAATGAATATATTTCTTTCTTATGGTCCAAATTTACCCAGTTCTGTGAAGATGTTTTACATTAATATGAAAGGCTGTAAAGACATGTATGACATTCTTATTAATAGAAAGAAAAAAAACAAGTACTTCCATTTTAAAATGGAATGAAAAGGGATATCTATTCACCAGGCAAGAATGGAGTAAAATTTTTGAACTCCCATTTAAAATTACACAAGAATCTAAACTGCAGTGGCTACAATTTCAAATTTTACATAGAATAGTTCCTACAAATTTATATCTTTTTAAACTTAAGATAAAAGAAACTCCAGCATGCAGTTTCTGTAAGACTGACATTGAGTCAATTGAACATCTTTTTGTTGAATGTAATTTAGTAAAAGAGCTTTGGAGTGATATTGAGGAATGGTTTTTATGTAAGTTTAATATATCTGTAATTTTTGACAGAACAACAATATTATTTGGCAAACATAAGAATAAGGATGTCCATAAAGTGCAAATTTTGATGACACTGATAAATAAGAATTATATTTTTTCAACTAAATATAGAAATCCTTCTGTTCTAAGCATAATGCCTTTAAAAACAATTATTGTGGAAAGATTCTTGATTGAGGAATTTTTTCTTTTGAAACAATGTAGATATACAGAGTATGAGAAAAACTGGCAGAGCATCTGTGATATGATATGATTCATATGTACAAGTCCACATATAAATCTGTATTTAAGAATTTTTGCAAGAAACAAAATCTTAATCTTTATACCTCCCCCCTTAATGTAAAGAAAAAAAAAACAACACTATGCCCCCTATATAGTTTTGTTTTTGATTTTCTCTTTTGGATTTTCTTTTCTCTCTCCTTCTCCCTCTTTCTTCTTCTCCTCCTTTTTTCTATCCAATATTAAAACAACTTTCACATGTGTTTGATCAAATGTGAACTTGTGGATGTCTTTCTGTTAATTTAATACTTGTATACCTATCTATATTAGATACTTGAAGGAAGATATATTTGTGAACATACTATTGTATATACTTGTTGGATATAAATGTGAAAGTTAAAATAAAATAAAAATAAAAAAAAAAAATTACTGACTGCTCTCTTGCAAAATGGGTTTTGTCGACCCTAGAACCAACTTGTCTGTCTTCGGTCTTACGGCCTCAGGCAAACAATAGTTGGGCCTTTGTTCTGACAAAACGTTTGTTTATTTATTCCCTTTAAGTGGGTTTTAAAACGTGATATTTATAAACAAACATTCAAAGGCAATCCAGCCTGTCTGTACAGAAAAGCACCTTTGTTTTCTGTACATGACTAAAATGCTGTTCTTTCTGTAACAGAAACACCTATTTAGCTACAAATACTTCGTCCAGTTCCTGAACTCTCGTTAAAAAAATAAGAATCTTACAAAATTCAGAATACTATAGAAGTTATCCTAAATAATATTGCGGGGACTATTTACAAAAGTCTGAAAGAGGCTTTAGAAAGAGGCCTTAGATGTCAAGAAGACAATGCCTGGATGATTGCAGTGGATATCAAAAGGAGATTTATACAGGACAAACACATTTACAAACAAGAGGCCTAGGGGCCACAGCGCTCACCTGAGCACATCGGGCTTGAATTTACATTCATCATTTGAAGAAACTAGAATCTACACTACTTGAGGATGATTCCATATAAATATCATTAAGCAAAGCTTTGAAGTACTTGAAAAGAAGATTTTGAAAGGTTTCCCTATATATCCCTATGTACAACTTGGGTCGGCCATTTTGGCCCCATCCTAGCCCTAGGGGGGTCATGATTTGAACAAACTTGAATCTACACTATCTGAGGATGGTTCCTCATGAGTTTTACTCTCCTGGCTCAAAGGTTCTTGAGAAGGATTTTTAAAGATATATTTCCGATATATTCCTATGTAAAACTTGGATCGGCAATTTTGGCCCCACCCTTGCCCCGGGGGGTCATGATTTGAACAAACTTGAATGTACACTACCTGAGGATGATTCCACATGAGTTTCATCTTTTCTGGCCCAGTGGTTCTGGAGAAGAAGATTTTTAAAGTTATTTCCTATATATTCCTATGTAAAATTTGGGTCGGCTATTTTGGCCCCACCCTTGCCCCGGGTGTCATGATTTGAACAAACTCGAGTATAGACTACCTAAGGATGCTTCCACATGAGTTTCATCTTTCCTGGCCCAGCGGTTCTGGAGAAGAAGTTTTTTCTTTTAAATGCCATTAATTTTTAACAAATTCATGATTATATCCTCTTAGAAAAGGGTGAGGCCCTTCCTTTGAACAAACTTGAATCCCCTTTACCCAAGGATACTTTGTGCCAAGTTTGGTTGAATTTGGCCTTGTGGTTCTTGAGAAGAAGATGAAAATGTGAAAAGTTTACGACAACGCCAAATCCAACGACTACGACAACGACGACATACAACGGACAAATTTTGATCAGAAAAGCTCACTTGAGACTTCGGCTCAGTTGAGCTAAAAAGATGCTGAAATAATTTGTCCATTACATTCAATTATAAACTAACATTCTATAAATGACACCTGCAAACTGTCAGCTTTCTGGAACTTACATTGTGTTGAACAAAGTCCTCTATAACAAAGCGTGACAATTCACCGTTTATAGATACAGTGTTTATTCTGATAAGACGTTGCAGTTACGGTATGCTAAGAACAATTATCTTTTGAAATGATAAAACAAATTATCATGATTTGAAGAAATCATATACATGTATATGACTTTAGTTAAATATCATGTATGTTTTGTGTCTAATAGACTCTGACCATTAGAACTCACTTTTTGTATTTAATAGAAATTGAAGGATAGGAAGCTGAAATTTTTCTTTTTCAATTTAGTTTAATTATCACTTTTGCCTGTCAATTATTGTTCATTCATTCACTGTTAACGTAACGTTTTAAATGTTTTTAATCATATTATTTTTGTTTTTAATTGAGATTACTGAAACACACGGTAATTACTGATAGACGTTTATAGAAAAAGAAAACATAGATATGTAAAATGTTAAGGTACACTAGATACTAACAGTCAAAATGCCATGAATATAGATAAGAACTAATGGTCTAATTACTTATTAGGACTTCATGCAAAAAAATATTTTTATTTCCAATATCTCTGTACAGAAAAAAATACAAATTGTTAAGGTTCTCTATTTTTCTACATTAATCTACTGGAACTTGTAGCACGTGAAAATGCGGAATCAAAAGCATGTAAATATATAGAATAACTGTCAGAATGTTCGGTTACACTGCAATGTGCAATCAATCAGCCAGCGTGATAATTTTATGCAGAAACGCCTTCATTCCATATAGTATATTCATACTTGATGGCAATGTATTAAAAACAAAGAATTGAATAAGCATCTACCCGTATATAATAATTTGATTGATTGATTGATTATTGTTTAACATTTTCCATTCATATGGAGTCACCGTATGTCGGTGAAGGGCTTTAAATTTTGACCTTTACTCTGCACTCGGGGCCATTGAGCAGTGAGGGATCTTTATCGTGCCAACGGCTGCCGCTAGCACGGGGCTTCAGTTTTTAATGTCTCATCGGAGGGACCCGCAACTTTCACTTAAAAGTGCCGAGCGCCTGGCGAAGGAACAGCTGCTACCCATTTTAACGAGTAGGTCAGTCGCGGCCGAGATACGAACTCACGACCTCCCGATCACGGAGTGAGCGCTCTACAGACTGACATATAATAATTTGTATTTCGCATTTGCAATGGTGCCTACTAGATTAGAACTTTACTGATTGGGGCTTTATACAAAATATTTTTATATTTAGATTCATAAGGATATACATTATTTTGGATTTTGAGATATGACGGTCTTATTGTGACTAAAGATAGAAAGGCATATGAAATCAATAGGGAATGCCTCATCTAGAGTTTTGATCATATTTCAATATGAAATTCATTTTACCAGATAATAATGTTATTTTTCTATTTTTTTTTTTAGTTTCTACAAACACTGTCTTTATGATAATAAAAGTTCTATTTAATTGCTTTCAAAAAATTGAACATGTACCTTAAGTTTTGGTCCGATTTCAAAAGACAGTATACAGAAAGACTACACAGAAATTCATTTTAATTCTCGTAACAGGCTAGTAGTCCTTTAGTTTTATCAGTGAATTATTGTACATTCGTTTAAGATTTTAAAAATGACATTCAAATATACCGTTGAATTTAAAAGCTTTGTTTTCTTTTTAACTTTTTCTAACATTTTTTTCAAGATAATCTTTTTAAATTGCGAATTTTTATATGAAAGAGTATGTTGTTTATTTCCAATGGCCTTAAATGATGTACGTGTTTTGCTTATGCATTTCACTGATTTAATAGTTTTCCTTGTAATATTAAAAATAGATTATGAATTTCTTGAATTATAAAAAGGTAACAATATAATTTTGCATTATCCTTACATGTATTATTAAAAAAAATGTGCTACACTTATAAAAGCTAGTTTACATCCCGCTTTATGCTGTTTCTTCTACAGTCATCAGACATATGCATAGAATTTAAATTTTCAAATAAATTATACAATTAAGATATATCATATACATATTGTATATATCTTTGTATCCTAAGAATTGCGTAATGAATTTTTTATTCTCATATTTTTCATAACAAGAACAATTAATTTGAATTCATATTTTGTTTAAAATGAAATATATCCCTGTCATGGACTTTAAATATGTGATTTGTTAAAGATTTTTTTTATATGAACATCTACAGACCTCCAGAGTAAGTATTTCGTGAATATATGTACATGTATAATCTGGAAATTAAGCAGAGAAATAGAAACCCTAAAAAAATCACACTTTACCTTCTAACTGACAAAAGCTTTTCATCGCCGGTCGGGACAACTACAACAACATTACTGTATAGGGGGAAATAGCTCGCGGTGTAAAAAAAAATGTAAAAATTACAACCCGTGAAATTAATCCCCGTACAGTATTTTAAAGTTAACTGATGGTAACTGGTGGTTTTTGTGATATATGTATTTCCCCATTACATTGTATGGAAGATCTAAGGAGGATCTAAACTCTAACAAAAAGTGCTTTTTAGACTTGGAGAAAAGTAATGCATACAAAGATGTGCATTTTGAGACTATTTAATTTATTTTTAACCTAGGGTACCTACCTATGGTTCCTGCTCAATCCTGAAGAAAATTTTTAAAGACAATTGTGCATGCCTAACAAAATTGCTGATGTTAACTTACGTTGTGGAATGGAAATAAGGAATTAAAATTCCTATTCTTGGTTTCATTTAATGCTATCAATATTTTAGTTTATTACATATTGTGTAATTAACGGTAAACGAGCATTTTCTATCTCATTTCTAAGGTCAAATCAGTCTAATAGCAAAATTAGAATTATTTAGTGTTAAGTGATTAAAGTTTCCTTAAAGAGTCGAGGCTACATAAAGTAGAAAATATGCCCTGATAAGGACCTACCTTTGTCATTCGTTATTCCATTTAAGTAATTTGACCTCAATTTAGATTTGAAATGTACCTTTTAAGCTTAATGAAAACTTTTTTGTGTGTCGTTTTATGCTTCAGCCCGTTTTTATATTAAATCTTTGTTAAAAACAATCCATGTATTGCGTGTTTTTTTAGCGGGTTACATGTATTTAGGACAGTCAATGCAAAAAAGGTATTTCTAGTTCTGTATATTTTTTGTGTCTATTTGATATAAGTAATATATTTTATGAAATATTAAGGATTTCTTAACCTTTTTATGATATTATGATTTTGAACCGTTCCCAATCATCCCTGAAGTCCATTATCTATGTTAATTTTTAACACTTCAATTTCCATTTTTGTAAAACTTTGTATGAAAATTAAAAACAACTTGCATACAGTTTAACATCTTCCTTTTACTTGAAATACAATTAAAGTTGTTATTTCAATTTGTTTGCAAATTTGTACAATCTGTCCTTAATTAACTACATGTAGAAGGAGGATTAATCGAATTATAAACATTTGAGACAATGGTTAATTCGAAAGTCCTAATATGAACATAATGAAATCATTACGCATATTTAAGCACTTAGTCGACAGAATTTCAATAGATGAAATCACAAATCTGAAAACCTTGTTTACCAACCCCATTTATGATGGTCATAAGACAATTTATTCTCCTAATAGAGAACACCAAACACGCAACGAACGAACGTATCTCGACGATATTAACCGTATTACTAGTTTATAAATACTATCACTCGCTTTATATTTATTTTCTAATTATTTCAAAGGCGGATCCAGCACCGGAGCACCGGGCGTGCGCCCCTTCCCCCATTTGATTCTTTAATTTCTTTAGATTATCTTCTAATCAACAAGAAAACACCTCTAATTTCTTATAGAGTTCCTCAGTTTCCGGGGGCTTCGCCCCTGTATCCCCACCAGGGCTTTGTCGTGGACCCACTACTTGGGGCTAAAATGCAGCCTCCAGACTTCCAAGTCTCAAATTCACAAAAATTAGTTAAAGCATAGTTTCACTAGATTTATCAACTGTAAACTATAGTAAACAATTTGTTAACTTAAGTTTTCATCTGTAAAACTACATTTAACAGCTGTTAACTATAGTTTACGAATGCTTATCTAAGTTTATCTGTCTATCAATCTAATTAAAATTAGATGTTAGATCCGCTCGCATAATTGCTACACTAACGTTACGTTAGTGTAGCAAGTATGCGAGCGGATCTAACATCTAATTTTAATTAGATTGACTGTCTATAAGAAAACGTTAACAATAGATTGTGTTGATAAACATAGATTCACGTCTGTAAAATATAATTTACATTCGTGAACTATAGTTAAGAGTTGTTAATCATAGTTTCACAAATCGTGAAACTATATTTATCAGATCGTGAACTATACTTAAGAGCTGTAATCCATAGATTACAAATCGTGAAACTGTATTTATCAGATAATCTATGTTTTGCAACCGCAAATGATTGTTTTCAGTGTTAAGTTTAGTTTACGGTTCTGAAACGTAGATTATCGCGTTAACAATGTAAAATATAGATTAACGTTCAACTTGTTAACTTAAGTTTACAGTCCGTAAACTATAGTTTACAACCGATAAAACCTAGTTTATCGACTTTGAAACTATGTTTAGCTCAATTTTGCGAATTTGGTGTGCCATACATAAATTTCACGATTTTTATCAGAGGCAGGATAAAAAATATTATCGTAATAAACAAAGGTCATCCTTTAACATGGGTGGATCCAGCAAGTTTTGAAAAAAGGGGGGAGGGGGTTCCAGGTCGGTGTACCCAGCATTCATGCAAAGAATCACACCATGGCCACTTCAAGTCCGTAGATTCATTTATAAGAAAAGGGGGCTCCAAAAACATTTGACAATCAAAAAAAAAACAAAAAACAAAAAAACAAAAAAAAAAAA
>PRKT01002451.1:8208-18941 GCA_003671525.1 Saccostrea glomerata | reverse complement strand
TTCGGGCAACTTTTAATTTTTCGTTTTTTTTTTATTTTTTTTATTTTTTTTTTTTTGCTTGTCAACTTTTTCAGGTAAGTAAAAAAAAATTTTCTCAGGTTGGCCCCCCCACTTCCAAAAACGATGCTACGCGCCTGTCTCATGGTCAAAGAAAGTATTGATATGTAGCTTCACTGCAAAAGCTTAATAAGCTTTTTGAGATATCGTCCGAATGAAAGGATAAGTGCAATTAAGGGCATGCATTTGCAACAAAATAAACTTTCAACACAAACTTTTTTCTTTTATTTCCAACAATGGTCAACATTTAATGTACAACCTCGTGTGCATGTAATTACACTTAATGTAATTACATTAAATTAATAAGATAGTGCATTTATGAAGTTCGAGTCTATTCTCAATGACAGGGCTCATCTCATTTTCTGGAATCTCCGTTAGATGAAGTTCGATCTATCGTCGCTGCACAACAGCGATGCTCTTCTTCTCGCTTGGGAATTTATCGCTCTCCGCCTCACATACATAAGTAGAGAAGGTCAAGTTCTGACTCGTTGTAAAAATTAAATCAAACATAGTCACGCTCTTCTCTGGGACATGATTAATTTTGAATCTATAAATATTTTCCGTGATATTTGTCGTTGAGATCCCCTTTCCTGATGTGTAGGATGCAAGTTCTTGGAGTTCAGAATTATTACATTTTCGGAACTTCCAGAATATCTCAATGTCAGGCGATGCCATGACGTCACATCGTAATATCACTTCGACATCACTTTTTCTGAAGAGTGTAGTCGATCGTAAATCTTTTTTGATGGGTCTTGCATCATATAAAAGTATCTGCGCCGCAACTGGAAAAGAAATATATGAATATACACATGATGTAAATTCAACTTTTAAATTAAACAAGCTACATGTAATTTCTGAGACTTTGTGCTCCTTCCCCTCCCCCCTCCCCCCTGCTTAAGGAAAAAAGATGGAAGACCTTTAAAATTACACAGACAGAAATTATAACGGCAACCTTGACTCAAATCAGCTTTGGTGTTATTCAAAGTCTTCTTGGGGTCTTTTTTCATATATAAAAAGGATGACACACTACTGTACAAGCAACAAATATGGATGTCAGAAAGAAGGTTTTTCCCCCGTCCGTCCGTCCGTCCGTCCGTCTGTCTGTGTCTCCTTGCCTGCCTGTCCTCAACAACAGCCCGAGTACAACGCTCTAGTTAGAATTTAAACTCGTATGGAAGAAGAGAAGAAGAACAACTTTAACCCTGCTAATAACTTCTCCTCCTCCCTTCTTTTCTTCTCTATCCGTTTCTTCCTTTTCCCATTCCTGTTCTTGACATATATTAGCCATTGTTTGATTGTGTTCTCAGTGTTTTTTTTTTTAGAATCTCCAGTAGCACTCAGTAAAGAGTAAACATACGACTGAATTTACAATTAACGACGTTCGATCTGATATTTTAAAGTCTTAAACTTTTTTTGCCAAGTATATTTTTAGTTTATACATACATAGCTTAATTAAAATTCAAATCAAAAAATGGGGTCAATAGGCTTCTTTTGGCGCTACAGTACATTTAATATGACCTTCTTTGCACTGAAAGGATGTATTCGCTTTGACAAAAGAATTGACCTATAGGAGAAAACAATTTCCCGGAAAAAGTGACATTGAATAATTAATGTTTATTTGTTGTTTTCTACCGTATATATGTCTAAATTTTTCAAATTTGTATTTTATACCTTAAATTTATTATTTATAACTTTACAATACACCTCCAAAGTTGGCCTTAACACCATTTTGTCCGAAAAAGTGTTGATTTTTGCATGAATTTTGGCCTAGAAGTCCTTCAGGGCAGGCCTGCCCCTAAATAAAATTGTGATATTTTGATAGGTTTGGATGTAAGGATTAATTTAAGATAGGATTTTTTTAGGGGCACCCCTGCCCTAGGGTCGAAATTCACAAAAAACCTACAAAAAATAAGGAAACCTGATTTTGATAATCTGCTTCAAATTTATACCGGTAAATGGTAAAGTCAGACTAGCTCAGTTGATATATACGCTGATTATTACAGTGTGCACACTAACATTTTAAAGTCGGGGGTTCGAATCCACCTGGTACCACACTTTTAAATTTTTAAATTTTCGACTTTTCAAAGCCAATTTTATATTTTTTATAGCCTTGTGTATTTTCCTTCAATTATATATCCTTTATGCATGCCCATTCTTGATATAAGAAACACGAAAGAGATATCAAATCGTGAAAATCCAATGTACAGTTGTCAGTCAGGCGGAACAAACCTCTGTATAAGCACACTTTCTCCGAGGACAAGAATAACTCACTCTGTGTTACTTAATACAGGTACATTTGGCAGCATTGAGCTGCGATGAATGTCAATTGTATATATTCCTTAGGATTTAATAACATTGATTTTGGCTACAAACATATCAGTAACTGTACTCCTCGGATTTGATTTAGGCCTATAGAATTTGCATACATTAATTGAATTTTTACTACATTCACGGATAAAATTGCCTAAACATAAAGAATAGAATTTCAGAGGCAGTAAACATCACCATTATGCTTATTGAGAAGTTATGACAAATATCAATTATTACATTTTGAGATAACAAACTCAGGAAATCAATGAAGGGTTCCTCATACCTCTACTCGCTGAAAAAAGATTTAGGAAAAACAAATTGTTATATGTATTCAGCCTAATGCCATTAATCAGAACGGAAATCGACAAGGTTTTTGTAGAGAAAAAACCAAAACCGGTCCTATAGGTCAAATCCCTATTTATAATGAAGTGATCCTTTGTGTCTTAATTAAAAATTAAATGTTGACGTTTTCCCTCCAATATATTTATCCAATTAAAGCATGAAACAAAATGAACTCTAAGTTTGTTCAAAAAAAGACACCTAAAAATTCTGACTAAGAAAAAGTTTCAAATTCCTTCCCATAATCAATTATTTGACCTTTCTGCACTAATAAAAAGTGATTTTTTCTGGCATTAAAAATTTAATAAGCAAGAAAACTATCTTAAAGTCTTAAACTTTTTCTGATTGTAAGCAAATAGGTCAAATTTATCTTGAATATTAAGAAAAGAACATTAAAAGTTGGGGTATAAAATGTAAATTTTCAGATATTACTAAAAAAAAAAAATGTCAATTTTACGTAGAATTGGCTCAATTTTTTTCCCTGATTTTCAGAATATATTGACCATATTTGTCACATTTTGTTGATAGAATTCATAAGAAATAATTTAAAATAGATATTTCAGAACCAGCATAACACATTTCACTGCAAAATTCCTTAACTTCGCAGGAAAATGAAAAAATATTTGGTATTGTTCAAAAATTTATTCAGGAATCAGATCGTTTTAATTAACACTAAATTGTATTATCTCTATTGAAATTAATATATTTTTACAATATCAACACTGTGTTTATTATTACCATTATTGATAATTATTGATATTGTTTCCTTATTCATAAAATTGTTTTTGTTTTTCTATGTACATGTATATATTATTGTAAAACTTTGTAAATGTTGTATGGCTATTCAGATTTTATGTATGGGAGAGGACTATCTAAGTTTTTGGAACTTGTGTCCAATCCTTTTGACATATTGTCAATAAAATATATTCAAACTGCAAAAAAAAAAATACTTTCTTTTACTATTAAAAGTTAACCTTTCTGAAAAAAAATATAAACGAGAAGGTACAGTGTATAAAACAAGGTGTTGCAGTAGGTGCTGGTCTAAATTCGCAGCCCTCCACGGAATAGTGGTGTCTTAATATCAGTAAAAATTTTCGAAGGGACGTTAACAACAAACATATATAAAATTTTACCGTTACCTTTGACCTTAAAATCGGTGGTCGTTTTAGGTCATGGAGAGTTGATATGATGAATCCCCAAAGAACACGATACTAGTAGTTATCATGAAAATGATACATGTATTTGCTATTTTTAAATTCATATCCCTGACCTTTGACAGTTTGACCTTAAAAACAGTAGGGTCTTTGTAGGCTATAGGAAGTTGTAAATAAAACTTCATAACAAAAGCTCAAAGGATTTTTGCGATATCACCCAGACATAAAAATGTTACTGTAACTCAAAAACAGAATGACAGACGGAATTGGAAAATCCCAATTAATATATCCGTTTTCAGTGAAATCTGAGGACATCTGTGGGGGAGGGGGAGAAAAATTATCTCAAAAACTTTTATGAGTCAAAAGAAAATTGTTTGTCCAAAGTCGAAAATCCTTACAACCAAAATGTTATGTTCGAAAAAAGGGAGGTAATTTATCCACAATCATATATTACAAAAAATATTTAAATAATCTTACATTTCACTTCGATATCAAACGTCATGTTAATGGGACTCTCTGAGTATTCGTTCTCGGCGAGGCAGACATGTTTTGTGGCACAGAATCTGGATATGTTACGGATTTGTAGAAGTGGACCGCTGACATGGATCGCTGAAATAAAACGGCCCGTCTTTATAAACGCAAATGTAATTTCTTTCATTTTAAATGTAAACTTTCCCTGAATGGTTATGTGTTTAAAGAAAATCTTTCAATTTCAGTTATTGTCTCCGAGTGAGTTAATGTTCATCTTTAAGTCACTCGGAATATGCACAGATGGAAAAAGAAAATATTGCATGAATTTGGGAGTTTCTCTTCTGAAAAGTTTCTCCGTTAGAATTTTTTGCAGATAAGGATTTTAAAATACATACGATATAATTGTCCACTTTCTTGTGTGAACCAGTGGATGTAAGGCTTTGTTGGGCTCGACACGTTACACCACAAATCCACTGTGTCACCCTCTTTTACCGATCTTTTTATTGACCAAGGTGTACTTGGTGGTATTTGAGGTGGACCTGTATTTAAAAGTTTAAAGTCACATTTTAATCAGGGGCTCAGCAAATTTTTTTTTCTCTGGCTGGCCCCCCACTTTCAAAAACGATGCTACACCACTGTTAATAATATTCCAACATTAAAATTTAAATCAAATTTAAATTGTCAAAAGGAAGGACCAAACAACCTTAAAATGGGAGATAACCAAAAAAGACAGTAAAGGATGGGGTCATCCAAAAATCTTCTCAGGAACCACGGAGCCAGAAAAGCTGAAAATTACGTGTAAGCATCTTAGGGTAGTGTAGATTCTAAACTGTTAAATCAATACCCCTAGGGTAGGGCCATGATAGGGAATCCAATTTTTATTTGAAATATTTAGGAAAAATGTTTAGAAATTTCCTCTTCTCAAGAACCACTGGAACAGAAAGGCTGAAGCTAATGTGGAAGCAACTTGAGGTAGTGTAGGTTCTACATTCAAATAATTACCTCGGGGGGGGGGGGGGATAAAGTTACTCAGGTGAGTGTTGTGGCCCATGGACCTCTTGTTTGTATTCACAGCACATGACGGGCACGTAGCATTGGGGTGGGGGTCGTCGGTCAAGTTTTTTTTTATCAGGATTTTGCAGGTGAGTTGATTTTTTCCCTGGTTGCCCCCACCCCCTTAAAAAACAATGCTACATCCCTGCAAGGGGAGTAACAATACCCGGTAATATGGCAGTAAACTTTAGTCCCGAGTCTGTAATGGAACAAAAATTATACAGTGTATAATATATGTATATTTTTCCTGTGTCTTTTCCAGATTTGTATGACTTTATACTTTAAATAAAAATGCGATGGTTAAATTCGTACCATTCAGGTGGAGTGTGTACTCCTTGAGGGTGGTTCTTACACCACAAGAAATCTGCAGACACACGTAGTCCCCCTCATGCCTCTTCAGAAGCGTGTCTATCACCAGGGTCCAATCGTCTCGATATTTTCTACCCAGTGAATATTTATCATCATTAGTGTGACTTCTTTCGTTATAGAATAGTATTTTACTACCAGGTGTCTTTTTCCATATGACTGTTACTGGCTCCTGCACAAAAAATTTAAAAATATATATATAACACAAAAAGAGAAAAAATGGATGTAATAAGACAGATGTGTTTGCCTCTAAATATTTGAGCAAAAGGAAGAAGCTATATAAAAATTCTGTAATCTACAGAAAAAAAATCTATTACATTCATGCAAGGTAAAACTCAAAATTCCTAAACCTCTACAGAAAATATCTCGATTTCTTCAAAAATATGATAGGGCTTCTATGAAAAATGTAATAGGAGCTCGGAGAACTACGGTTATAAATGAAAAATTAAATTATAAAGAAGTCTGTGAACCAATTACCTAAGTTCCTAAAGGGACAGTGTGCTAACATTTATAAGCATCTGCCTTAATTAGTTGCTGAGAAAACTGTGACGGAAATTTGGTAAGGACAGACGCATGTATAACAGGAAGTTCACAGGATTTGTACAAAAGTGAATTCCCACCTTATGGCATGCCAAGACAAAGAGTGTGTCAAAATTTCAAGCATCTGCCAAGAGTTGCTGCTGATAAAACTGTGACGGATAGACATACAGCTACACACAGACAGACACACAAGAGTAAAACAGTATACAGTTGTTGTCTGGGGTAGAGAGAAACAGTCAATCTGCTGGACCGGAGTTGCTCAAGGCTCGACGGTTTCCCCGAGACTCAATTTAGCGCCACAAAACATCCTTCACCCCTTTGAGCAGGGTATAAAAACAACAGTTTTGAAATCTATTTGGTTCTCACGGTGAAACTGAAATGTCGAAATCTTATTGTACAATTTCAGGACATCGCTTATCATTTTCTGATATATTGAATGTAACGAGAGTCTAAATACCTACACGCTTTTCCTAAAATGTAAGTCTTTTGGGGGGAAAATGCATAAAATCCATTCAAATTTGGCGAACATTACCTAATATGACATAAATTTCAAAGTTGCTGGTCATCGTTTAAAAGGCAACCATGCACGTCATCTAAACCATTTATTAGTGCCCTACCGGTGAAACCGGAGGGGGGGGGGGAGGGGGGTATTGGTAACCTGAGTCTGTCCGTCCGTCTGTCTGCCCTTTTGCCTGCCAGTCTGTCCCACTTGTTTTATATGTGATCATAAAATACATTTTAAAAAAGAAATTTCATTCAAAGTTGTAGTATTAATCCATCCAAGTTTTATATACAATGTACCACTGTATTTGCCTATTTCCATGGGAAAAGGGTTTTATAGCCTTGCACATGTTGTAGGAAGTTTGGAGTGCACGTTAAAAGATGTTATTATACCTCTACTGATTTTTTTCCTACATAAAAAGTAGGTAGTAAAATGTGAGTATTTCCTTTGAAATCACCGGAATGGACTAATCCCCGTGCGTTAGCCGTATGATCTAATCCCTGCTTTGGAAGTACTTCACGGTTTTCTGTAATTCTCTAGATTTCATCCTTTTATCGGCAAATATGTTAATGGACTAATCCCCGTGAGTTAGTCAAGTGAGCTAATCCCCGCTCTAAAAGCAAATTGCCCCTCTCTCGAAATTCCCTCCTTTTTTTTTTTTTACTTTTGTATCGGTATAATAAAACGGTAAATAAAATGGTACTGTATATCATTGAAGGAGTTAGCAAGATTACAGTTCCCCTCGTCCATGCAAGTCTATTTCCCCTCGGCTGAGCCTCGGGAAATAGTCCTGGTCTTGGGGAACTGAAATCTTGCTAACTCCCTCAATGATATACTTTATAACTGTACACTATACAGTATACACTGACAGTGGAAAGAAATCCAACCAACACATAGATCTACAAATACAACTACCTCTGTGATCTGGGACTGGCAGGGAAGGCGCACTTTACTCATATGATCTTTATACAGAGTTTCTTAAAAATAAATGAAACATAAAACTAAAGGAACATAAACTAAAAACTATTTTATCATTAAAGAGTAAAATTTAGCATTCCCATTTCGCCTTAGTAAGCTCTCAGGTGAATTAAGGTGATGAAGATTTAAAATATTTAGCATAAAGTATTTGTTGGTATTACATGTATTATTTCATTCACTGTATTCATAAGTTGAAAAAAAAATCATTGAGGTGGCGTTTACTGTACTTGTCAGATCCCATTAGCTGTCTTCAAACCAAGATTAGAGGTATTTTTATTTATCATTCTTTCGATAAGTTCATATACATTCAGTGAGACAGGTACCTGGGTAGGCTGGAGTTCTCCAGATTGTGCACAGAAATATCAGTAACACCAAAACCCATCCTTCATAAAAAATCTTCATTCTTTATTATGACTACAATTGACATGTAAAACGGGACGTGATGAAATTTTTATCAGTAATTCATATATTGTTACGTTTGAATTTAATGAAAGACATGTAAAAGGAAAAAAAGGTATTTAAAAAATCAAAACATACCTGTTACATGTGCAAGCTTTCAAATTAAACCCCTCTTCAATCCATGAAACTACTTACGGACCCAAAGCTAGGCAACATGTGACTGATTATAGAAATAATCTGGCTCATCTTCTTATGTTCAATGAGTGTATTTGCCTGGGTTTCCGGGGGAGGAAGGCGCTACTCTGGACAGGACCGTACACAGCCAGATCAAGTCATGATGGTACAGGAAGACTGACACATGGAAAAGATAGATATAATGAATCAATTATTTCTTACTTCCTGCTCTCAAATTAATCAAACTTTAGAGGTGTATTCTATGTTAAGGTCACCTGAGTCATTCAGGTGACCGATTGCTATCTGTCTTCGTCCGTCGTGAGTCATGTGAATTTGAATATTTTCAGCATCTTCTCTTAAACCGCTGAACCAATTTCAGCCAGTTTTAGCATATGGCATCTATGAGTCAAGGGAAACAATTTTTTTGAATTTCATGGTCCTTGTCGCATATGGGACCTGAGGAGTGGGGCCAAAACCACTACAATTAGTGCAATCTTTCAAAATTTCTTCTTTACTCCTGGAAATCAAGCAGTCAAACTGCTGGCATTAATATAATAAACATTGAGTCTACATTGAGTCTTCTACCAAAATTGTGAAATTCGTGGCCACAGGTATGGCACGACAAATTCACAAAAATGAGCTAAACATAGTTTCACAGTCAATAAACTAGGTTTATCGGTTGTAAACTATAGTTTACGGACTGTAAACTATAGTTAACGACGTTAATCTATATTTTACATCCGTAAACCATAGTTAACGCGATAATCTATGTTTCACAACCGTAAACTATACTTAACACTGAAAACAATCATTGCAAAACATAGATTATCTGATAAATACAGTTTCACGATTTGTAAACTATAGTTTACAAACCGTTAACTACTGCAGTATAATTAACAATCTGATAAATATAGTTTCACGATTTGTGAAACTATGATTAACAACTCTTAACTATAGTTTACGATTGTAAACTATAGTTTACAAACGTGAATCTATGTTTATCAACAAAATCTATTGTTAACGCTTATTACAGACAGATAAACTTAGATTATCATTCGTAAACTATAGTTAACAACCGTTAAATATAGTTTTACAGATGAAAACTATACTTAACGAATCGTTAACTATACTTAACGAATCGTTAACTATAGTTTATGGTTTGTAAACTATAGTTTACAGTCGATAAACCTAGTTTATCAAATGTGAAACTAGGTTTATCTCATTTTTGTGAATTTGGCGTGCCATACACAGGGCCAAGGGTTCTAGTAACAAGACCTTTCATTGGATACCAAGAACTTTGACCCTTTGTCCTTGGAGTTTGACCTACCATACTTTTAAAAAAATAGACTTTGGCCATAACCTTTGAATGGTTGGGGCAAGGGCTTTCATACTTCACATGATATGAAATCTTGATGACAAGACCTTTCTTCAGAAACCAACAACTTAAATTGTCCCTTACACCTTGACCGTGGAATTTGACCTAGCTTTCAAAAACTTATCCTTAAATTGGCCATAAATTTTGAACATGTGGTGCTAGGGCTTTCTTATTTCACAATATATGTAGATCTTCGAATATGAAAGTTATAGCTATGGTTTAAGATTTTCAAAGTGGGTCAAACTCAAGGTAAAAATGACCATACCCAAGGAGAGAACTTGTCGATGTGATGTATGCAAATGTGAATTATGAAGGTCTACATAACAACAGTAAACAAGATGTGTTTGTGAAACACTAGTAATGCCCGCGTATGGCAACTTAGCGAAGATTAAACTTTTTAAAATGCAAATTAAATATATGGTACCCGACGTAAGAAATACAACTGTGAAATACGAAAGCCCCAGCATTAAAGTTTTATACTGAAAAAATAGAAACAACATATTTTTTTTAAAGAGCAAAAACTGGATGTCTAGTTTACTTTGTTGCGCATTCATTTTTTTTTCGCTAGGCCTAAGATAACGTAAGAAATAACGTCATTTTTTCTTGCCATTTTAAGGGAACTACAAACCTACCATTAGCATAGCTGCAGATTTGTAGCTCTCCGAAAAAAAAAAAATATTGACAGACCAGGAAGCTACAGATCTGCAGCTACCACTAGCAAAATAATATTTGATTGAAAAAAAGGGGGGATACAGTAGATAGTATTTCATGATATAAATCTTTATTTACACATTGCAAAAATAAGATTTTCTGTAACAATACTTTAAAAAAGAATATATAGGCCTAGAGCTTAGATTTATGATATAAGTCCCGAAAATATCATACTTTGCATACTTGTGCTGTAGTGACACAACCGACTAGACCTCACACAGGCACGTAGCATCGTTTTTGAAAGTGGGGGGGCCAACCAGAGAAATTTTTTTTTTCTTACCTGAAAATGTTGACAAGCAAAAAA
>PRKT01002450.1:11617-21632 GCA_003671525.1 Saccostrea glomerata | reverse complement strand
GCTTCAAAATTTACGACTTTTCAACTTGATATACATGTACACCATTCCCCACGATAAAACAAGGTCCAGACTTTTTGATATGATTGACATCTGCTTTTTCAATAAAAATGAAGCTCATATATTTACTTACCTTGTCATTAGTCATTTGAAAAATGTTTTGTTAAAAAATATTCTGATTGTACACACAAGTACTCTGAAGTCAACATAAAAAGATGCTTCAGTTTCTGATTGACAATGCATATGTGGTTTTTGGAGACCAAGTCTTCCTACAGTCTATTGGAATTCCCATGGATACCAGTTGCGCCATGTTATTATTTTGGTATTCATATGAAGCAGAATTTGTGCAAAATCTTATGCATGGAAAGAGGAAAACACTTGCTGTGGCCTTCAACTCGAAATTGATATATATATCAACCACGTTTTGTCATTTAAAATTGTAATTTCCATTCTTATTACGATACAATATATCCCGGTGAGCTTGCAATAAAAGACGCAACGGAGTCTGAAGCATCTGTTTCATACTTGGATATTTTACTTGAAAAAGACGTTAATGGTAATCTAACAACCAAACTCTATGACAAACATGATGACTTTAAATTTATTGTTGTCAAATCTTTTACTTATGCAGCAATATACCTTCATCACCTGTATACGGAGTTTTTCACTCTCAGTTGATTTGATACGCAAGAGCATGTTCCACGTATGAAAAATGTCTAAAACGAGGTAAATTATTGACAAACAAGTTGAAAAAGCAAGAATATCAACAGTCTCGTATCAAGTCATCGTTTTGTATGTTCTAGGATTGATACAATGATCTTGTCAGAAAATAAATTTATCATTGAGTTAACGCTGACAGACGGTTTTCATACCATTATTTATACACGGATTTAAAGACGGATTTTTCTGTTATTTCCCAATCATGACACGGAGCACAAGGCGGGTGTTACCGATCAGCAGGGGATGCTCACTCCTCCATGGCACCTGATCCCAGCTCTGATGTTTAGAAGCTCCTTTTTTAAGCGGTTAGCTAGCTAACCGCTTTATGGCATGGGCTCCAAAAAACCGGAAACTTCCATAAGGCGCTACCTATCGACATCGCTTTATGGCACGTAACCTTATCCTTCTGCAACCAAAACCGGAAATTTCCACAAGGCGCTACCTATCGACAACGGTAACTTCAGCAAAGCGCTTCCTATGATTTGTATACTGTTGGCGTAATACGCCCCCTGGTGAGAGATTGACAATATGCTGTGTATGAAGAGTGGCTATTATAACGATTATATCGAATTCTTATTTAAGTATTTACCAAAGCATTGACAATACTTAGAACAATAACTTCAAAGAACTGAGAATTTGGTCCTTATTACATGTACATCGTGCGATCGCGATTTATAGCAACTGTTAGTTTATTTTTGAAAGTTGAACGATACGGTTAATTATACAGCAGGTTGAAGGTTATTACAGACTGCAAAAACATCAGCAAATCTCTCGATCGAGTTTCATTTTCCTGGCCAAAGTATTAAGAAACACCATTTATTAAGTTAAGTAATACCTGAAAAACGCTGTTATAAAAACACCGAATACATCTGTAAGGTTTACACTTTTTGTAACGTTTTTATGGAAACAATAGGATTACCTCCACAATGAAACGTTTGTTTTCTTCTCTTTTCTTCTCTGTCTAATAAACAGATTATAAAAGCTCTGCTTCCAGGGGTACATTCTCTACCCCGTCTTTGATAATTTATTACAAACGATCATAAGGGATCACTTACTCTTAGTTTTGAAAAAAAAATAATGGGGCACTTAAAGTAGTAAAATTAATTTTGAAAAAAAAATGGACAAATATATATTAATCTTAATCGGCATTGTGATCCTCTTCTAAAAATCAACCGACATTATTATTCACAGATGAATGAGGTATGAAAAATCTTGGCAATTAGCAAAAATTTAAAATATATACTAATGCTTATTTATAAGTTTTGAAAATTTGATCAATTCCTAGGGAACGTATTATTAGCTGTGAAAATACTTTTTAAATTTGAATTTATCCAATTTGTCGATTATTATTTTGAGCGTTTGAGAAGAATTAAATTAAAATACAGGTGTTTAGAGGCACATTGATAGAAAAGAAATCAGTGTATATTGTTTAACCGACATATTGAAGAAAGTGACACTGATAACTTCTTAAGTTACACTGACTTTAAGTGTACATTTGAATTTTTAAATACTAGTATTGATTGATTAGACAACTTTCCTTTTCACATGTTTTATTTGAGAACAATATTGCATATAGAGTAGATGGCAAATACACATTATATGTCCTTATCTAGACATATTGTGCAAGACTTCTTTTAAATGATTCTCATATACCATTTACTTTATTTGAACATTTACTTGTTTGAAAAGTCAATAAAGTACATTTCATAAAGCTTGATAATCTTGTTTACTCGCCAGTCTTCCCGTAGAAGTACAGTGGCTGGAACGTTATTGTTGACAAACAAATCGTGTAGAATCGTTCGTGTATCGTGAGTGATCTTTCGTGTAACGTGCGAGATCGTTCGTGTATCAGACTCAATCGTGTGCGTTTTTAATCGTGCTAGATCGTGCGTTTAGAATCGTGTAAATTTCGTTTTGTAAGTTTTTATCGGAATGTTATTTGTAAAATAAGCATTTCCCTTGTTTGTTTTTCTTAAATTCATTAATTAAAATCCAAATAAAATGTAAAAGCGCAATTTACATAATAGAATGCAGAACGAACTAATTATCGCCCGTAAACAAGCACAGTAAGTCGTACAATATTAAGTTCTCGTCAAATAGCGCGATCAATATTGTGATAAACCGTACTTAGATCTTTAACGGCTTTTTGAAAAATCTGATTTTAATTATTATTTACTTCTTATTGTGGTCAAGATAATCTGGAAATATTATCAAATATTTTTTTTTACAAAGAAATAAACATTTCTCAATGCTTACATAGCTAGTTAGGTAAACAATTCTCAAATTAATTCCACGGCTACATATCATCATTATTGATACTGTCTTACGTTGAATTAAAGTAATTTTGGAATAAATTTCATGTATAGTCTGCAGTCTGGCATCTGAACGTGAATAATGCAAACGAAAGAGCGCAAACTATACAAGATACCCCACACGTCATACATAACACAACTTTTGTAATGCATATTTTGTTTACTACAAAACTCCTCGGGTGTTTTGGTTCGATGGTGAAAACAAGAAACCCATCTGAACTATAAGCCAAGATTTCGGAGGAACCATTTTCTTTAGCTAATCGAAGATTCACTCTTACATGACCCCAAATAGGATGTTGTTAGATGTTTGAGAAGCAGTAGCGGATTCGGAACATCTGATTTCAATTAGATAGCATCCATCTGTGACATCAGTTTGTAATGTTATTGGTTTTACTATTAAGTAAAGTATTACAAAAACAGAATGTCTTTTTTTTTCTCTGATGGCATTGGACAAAGATATGCATACTTAAATATCATTTCATGCACTTTTTTCGGTACATATTAGATGAAAGCATGCTAACCGCTTTTCAGTACTTTCAGTACTTTGATTGTATTATTTCATGGACATTCGATCTTGAATACTGTTCATCTCCAAGTGTTTCATGTTTCACCGTATAACCGAGGTCCCCTGTCGCAGAAGATGCTGGTACGAATAAGATGCCTTGCTGCTCAATGGTCCTCTGTGGAGAATATAGGACAAACTTGTACATTTCCATCGGCAAGTGATTGCGTCTCCATATAAGTGAAAAAAAATCCTCAGAGAGAAGTTTAACAATGCACAATCAATCAATCAATCAATCAATCAAAAATCAAACAATTGTGCAAGTTCTGTTGCGATTAGAACAGCAGATTTCAAGAATATGTCAACAGATATAGATCACAGAATGTAAAACAAAAACATTATTCTTCAAAC
The DNA here is from genome assembly GCA_003671525.1 of Saccostrea glomerata. NCBI lineage: Eukaryota > Metazoa > Mollusca > Bivalvia > Ostreida > Ostreidae > Saccostrea > Saccostrea glomerata. The sequence continues at coordinate 17,690 of PRKT01002450.1, read as the reverse complement.
AGACTGCTCTGAATGACTGAGGTTCTGAACGAATTGAATGCGAATCGAGCTGTGCAAAATTTACAAAATATACATTACTAAGTTGATTAATTTGCCAAAAAAAAATATGGTAACTTTGATAATGAGGTTATTTATTATTTATAATTTATTATTTGCTCTCATGTTAGGTACTTGAAGACCTTAACCTGGGATGTCTCAACGCATTACGAAACTCTGGGATATTAAAAAGGTATATGATTGGATTGATCATAGAATTTACGTGTGCCAACAAATATAAAAATACAACTATGCTTTTTCCAACGGTTTGAACGTTCATGATGCTTTCAATAGCGCGGATTATTAAAGTTGGTAGTGTTAATAAAAATAGGGCAATTAGTAAAATGCTGATCAACTTCATAGATTTTATCATTTTTCTTCGTTTTGAATTGTTGATATAATCGGAAAATTTGGATGACGCGTTTAGAAAATGGATTTTCAGATTGTAAATAGATAAACAATAAAATATAAGCGTTAGAGATAAGTACATCGTAATTTGTACAGTATTAACCCATCCAAGAAGACTTATTTTTTCTCCGAATACATTTCTGTAATTACAAGTATTACTAGAGTTGTATTGAGAAGGAGATACAAAGGCGAACACAATTGCCACGTTTAAAACCCATCCAGTAATGAACACGAGGTATTTACGTTTTTTACCAAAAAGTTTTTCGTCTAAGCTATTTTCAGTAATGACAAGATATCGATGAAAACTTATGAATACGATTTGGAAAAAAGACGTCAAAAAACATGAAATGCTAAACACGGTCAACAAAACACATAATTCAATGATGCTTGAATTCGTGAGTAAAGAGACACGAATACCATGGGAAAATGCACATATTCCTAAGATAAAATCGCTAACAGAGAGACTCGATACTAAACAGAGATATGTGCTATTTCGTAGATTACGGTTTGTACCAATAATAATCAAAACTAAACCATTGAAGGCCATAACAAGCAATCCAACTGATACTGTGCTTACAGGTACTAGCAGAGAGGAATACTGAATACCTTGTTCTGTTTTATTGGTCAGAATCTGTGTGATATTGTCTGTCTTGCTTTTTTCCATCATATCTAATATTTCCGAGTCGTTCTTCATTTCTTCAACCTCTGAATTAAGAAACCAATCTGATGTGACAGTATCTTGAGAATCACCGTCTGCCTCAGTTGTTACTTTAATCGTCTCTTTTGTTACATTTGTCATCACATCATCTTCAGTTTCTGTTACATTTGTCATCACATCATCTTCAGATTTTGTTACATTTGTCATCACATCATCTTCAGTTTCTGTTACATTCTCAACTACCTGTGCCGGAGAAATCATAGATGGCTTGCCCAAAATTATTTTCAATTGGAAAATGGCTACTAAACATAAAATCTGAAGTAAGGTCCTTCCAAAGGAAACATTTTCTATCGTGTCTTTCTTTGTTGTCATTTTATTCCGCATTAATTTCTAAAATATAAAAGCATAATCATTTCTGTTGTCTTAAGAGGATATATACACATGTATTTAATGATTATTTAAAATCAAAACAAGCGAGAGTTTCCTCAGGAAGTTATACATTATATTATTTACCGTACTTGCTGAAAATTTATATTTGTACATTTAGTTAGCACTGCGGCTTTAATCATGTATTGTGTATTTTCTTTCTAAAGAGCAATGTTAACACAAATGTAAATGTAGATATTTATGTAAAACAATGTCTGGATATTGAATCATTACTGCACTGGTCATTAACGGCCATTGAAGACATTTTACAAGATAGCCGCCAGAGATTTCCTTTCTATTATATATACATACATTGCGAACTTTCATGGATTTCACTGTCATGGTTTATAGAAGAATAAAAAAATCTGAACATTTCAAAACTCTGTCTTTCAAACTACTAATTTATAAAAAGTCTAATATTTCTAATGTTTTACTGAGCGGGCATGAAAAATGGATGTACGACTACAGATTGGGATGTTAAACCTTTTGATGATATGTTGCATCGATTACATCAAAGGATGGGCGGGGCTTGCTATTGCTCGCTAATATTCGTTGGACTTCGACAAAACGAAATATACATCAATACATGTCAAAATAAAAATTAAATGTTATAATAAAACATTCATTGACTATGTTCCCTGGCAATAGGCGTTTTGTCGACCCATGAACCAAACTGTTTAGCTAACGGTTTAAGTCAAGACTGTTGGGTCCGGAAAAAAACAATGTTTCCCTCGTACCCAGTCAATAAATATATGATGTTTATGCCATCGCTTTAAACACACTGATCACCACGTATAGCAGCTTATAGCGAATGTTGAATTCTTAAATAAAGTGTGCCAAACTTCAAAGATCAAGACTATGTGGTCAAACGTGTTGGTACCCAAACGAAAGTTTACACCTGTGAAATATGAAAGCCCTAGTTCTAACTGTTCTTAAGTTATATGAACAAGGGCGATGTTTTTTTCAAAGTGGGTCAACTCTTAGGTCAAGGTCAAAAGATAAAAAAAATACTGTAAATTGTTTTAAAACCACAAAGTTAAAATTTCACGATATCTCAAAAGTACCGATTGCGATAGTTTTAATTTCACGCTGCAAGAAACGAATTCAAAATTTGTATAAACATTTAAACTTTTTTAAAGAAATAATTCTAGCTTTCACGATGCATTTAATTTCGTGGAAAAATGACAGATCGCGAACAAAGCAAAATTAAAAACATCTTGATTATTTGCCAGTCTACATTATTTTTACCAGCTGAAAGGTCTTGTCACAATAAATACACATGTTAAGTATGAAAGCCCTTAAGCTCCAACTGTTCAAAAGTTATGACCAAGGTTAAAGTGTGGTATGTTGTTTTGTACAAGTAGGACAAACTCCAAGGTCAAGAGGTCAAATTTATGGCACCCAAAGGAAAGGTCTTGTCACAAGAAAAACACCTATGAAATATGAAAGCCATAACCCCGCCCTATTAATAGTTAAAGGTTAGATTAAAGTTGAACAGACAGACAGAAAAACAGAGAAACAGGATAATAAAAAGTAATAGCACTTTTACTTGTTTACTTCTCTTTTCAGATGGTCATCTACCATCATTGAAATGCCGTAACGGTCTCTTATTAGCGAATGCAAATATACACCTTTAAATAGTTTTATAATTTATTTCTCAAAATCCCTGGAATTCGATCTAAGAGAATTTTGATGAGTGTAATTAGACAATGATAGAAACTAGCTATAGCATTTGGACAATGACTTTACAATCAAAAAATATATATTCATTGTCATTGAAACCACAGGTTTTCCTTGCTTAGTTTAAAACAAGTACAGAAAATACACAAGGGTGCGAAAATAAAAATAAAAGCATTCAAAATACAAGTCTTTAAGGAGTTCTTGTTTTATTTTATGGACAATTTAACGAGGCCGAGTCTAATTCGAGTGCGCATGACTTTGCGCAGCTTTTTAATTTTATGAGGTCATTTGTGCGACAGTACACCTTTGTGAAATATTTTGATTTTAATACAAAATTTACATTTTCTGTAATCCCTTTTGGTCTAAAAATGTGATTTTATGACAATACAGTAATCAGGAAAACACGCTGAAATGACTTGAACGACGTCATCATTTTCCAATTTTGTAAGCAATGCATGACGTTGAAAATGACGCAATACTCGCTTGTATGTTTAAGACACCCATGGATATTATACTAAAAACTGATGACAGAACATCCAAAGAAACATACAAGCAATCTGAACATTGCTATTTTTTACCCAAAAAATCATATGTATCGATAATTCATCTGCACTGATATGTATTTATACGGTAATATAGCAATTTTAGAGGTATTGTGCTTTGAAAAAATAAACTTAGTAATTATCTCCTAGACCAACCTAGATGGTCAACTTTTTTGAAATTTCACAGTTTGGTTACTTATAACACTAACTTTTGTCTACTTGAATGAAAAAGAAATCGCCAGGGCTGCAATAACTAAAATATGAAAAAATGTGATAATTTGGTGCCTTTCCAACGAAGTCCCATAGGGTCCAATGGTAGAATTTGACAACTTTTGAAATTGCCCCCTAAGAAATCGGGGTGGTAAACATTCGAATTTTTAATATTAAAACAATAAAAATAGCAGTAAAAATTAATTATCAAAAATTATCAAAATCCCTAGTGCAGAAATAATTAGACTCGGCCTCGTTAAGGTATGGAGAAAAGTTCACAAATCTGAATAATGTCATGTTTCTCAATTCATTAGTAAATCAAAGTTTTTGGGTAATACTACAGCTGTAGGTTTCAATAAGACACCCGCTCAAAGGGACATATACTGTACTGTATACAGAGTTATTTTAGCCCCGTGTTATTTTGCTCTTTCACACTTGCAAACAAATTTGCCCGTTTTAAATTCGCACAGTCATGGTTTTGTTTAAGAAACTATTGGTATATATATATATATATATATATTCCTTGAATTCGCCCCGTTTTGAATTCGCCCAAATGAGGAAAGGGCGAAAGGGACGAAAATAAACCAAAGGCGAAAATTTCCATAAATACTGTACTACTCAATCTTAGTCAGTAAACAGAATGATTCCTAATCACAACAAACCCTTACGAGGCACACTTGTCAAACTAATATTAGGTATTTCTTCCAGTGTAGCTCTTTTTAAAAAAATAGTTTAATTGATTTGACCTTATAAGGACTTTTTTGAGTAAATAGTTCAATCTTATGTTTTCCATTTTTTTTCACACTTATATTTTAATGCAGAGTAGACCCCTACTCCAATTTACAAAAACAATTCGTCTTGTCTTATTCTTCTTTAAAATAATTCTCAAAATTTTCATGAAAATTTATACAATATGTACATAGACCCCCCTTTTTGGAAAGATTTAGTCTCCATTATTATAACAATGGATTGTAAGATGTTTTAGAATAACATATTTTAGTGAAATATTTTTTTTTAGATTTTGGGGACAAGATATTGTTTTGAGGACTTGATTTCGTATTGGGAGAATATTAAGTGTTACAGAGGTTGGAGGGAGGGAGGGTTCAACTATTTAACCATTAGTTATTACTTTCTTTTTTATATATTATATTTTAAGCTGTCAACTATAATTTGGCAAAGAAAAATTTCATACGTTTTAATTTTAGAATTCGATCATTTTTGTATATATAACATGGAGCTCTTTTTCTAAAATAGATCAATATAGTTTTAAAATGGTCTCAACCCTCTATCCCTCCTAATTCATATGGCGGTCATAAATTTGTTGGTTTCCCTATGCCTCAAATACAACTAAAATTACAACCCCACCAAAATTAATGTTTTTGCTAAATAGGACTTGATTTCAATCCTGCTTTTGCATGATAAAGATGATGATGCATCAACAATTTGATAATCTACAAATATATTTGTATATGATAAAGAAAACAACAGTTACATATAAAATAACCCAACTTTAGTATGATTCAGTATTGCTCTGCTACTCAAAAATACGAGGGTTGTCCCGTAAAATCGTGGACAAGTTGTCTAGTGTAAAAAATAAACATCACTGCGTTCTGAAATTTTCACTATTATTCAGTACATATTTTAGTAATATACACAGAAAATTTCAGATAAATATATGCATAAATAAACAAATTATGTGATTTTATGCCATGTATTGTATCACCTTACGGCTCATGGATTATAACGTCAAAGTGTCTAAAATAGCGTCACGTTTTATCTTTGCTGAAAATGAAGTTGGATGAGTCCGACTTAAATTTAGGAGTTTCATTGATACACATTCTTTAGTCTCCATAAACAGTCGAAGAACCAATTGGCACCCTCATGCGATCTTCTAAAGATTTATCAGTAAGTTACGGACAATATTCTCACCATCATTCAACTAATAGAAATCTCATATCGGCGGTCTACTGTGACAGCGTCTTTTGCTCTAACATTAGGAGTTTGTCCGTATGTTTTGTACACCCAAGGGATTCGATCAAATAAGACTTCGCTAAGAAAACTCCTATTTCATTTGTATACTTAAGATATGGTGATATTTTTATAATCTTTTTTC
>PRKT01002448.1:10000-21757 GCA_003671525.1 Saccostrea glomerata | reverse complement strand
AGTTAAGCTGCATGACTGACATTTTGCATATTATTTTTAAAAAATATCACTTTATGTTATATACAAGATTTTTGGAATTACAACATATCTTCGGAGAAAATTACATCGTCCACGAACTTATAGAACAACGGACTTGGAACGACCACTCAATCATTACCCCATAATATACAACCGTCGTTGCTGCTCAATTCAGTCCGACGTTCAAAATAACGTTAACATTCTTCTTCCGGACATTTATCAGGCCAGCCGTGGAGAATGAAATGAAGTACAGTGTCTCTCCATGCCCAAAGTCTTATGTCCTTACACGTCACGGGTAGCTCATCAATGTGATTTAGGATCGTGCTTGTGTCAAACGGCATAGGGGTGTCTGTTTCCTTGGTTTTTAAGGGAAGTCGGCTCAATCCATCGGCATTTCCATGATTTCTTCGCTCTTTTTACACAATACGGTATCATAAGCTGCTCATGTTAAAGCCCAGCGTTGAATTCTTGAAGCAGCCATTGATGGTATTTGCTTGTCCTCACTAAACAACCCAATTAGCGGTTTGTGATCTGTCACGATTGTCACCGGTCGCCACAACAAATACTGATACTTTATGCCAAATATGACTAACAAATTTTACTACTCCAATTGAGAATAATTTCTCTCTGCCTCTGTCAAGGTACGTGACGCATAGGAAATGGGACGCTCGCTTCCATCCTCCATTTGATGAGATAGGACTGCTCCTATTCCGTATGGCGATGCATCTCATGCAAGTAACAATTTTTTGCATGGATCAATATGCACTAACACTTTGTCGGATTGCAGTAAATCCTTCGATTTTTGAAAAGCATCCTCTTGCTCCTTACCCCACATCCACTTTTGATTGTTCTGCAACAGTTTGTGCAAAGGATTCAACGTTGTCGCTAAATCGGGTAGAAACCGATTGTAGTAGTTGAGCATTCCGAGATACGCTTTCAGCTCGGTAACTTTAGTCGGATTTGGTGCATTCCTAATTGCTGTGACCTTCTCTGCTACGGGACAGATTCCTTGCTTGTTTATAAACAGTTAGAAATGCTGATACCTAACATGTAATGTTGGTAAATGTGTTATGTATGTCCTATATCTTTCCAATAGGAATTGTATCATTGTAGAATTGTATAGATCAACCTCCTTGAGTAAAGCCCGGGCAATTGCAATTTACATTGACAATGTCAACATCATAAAGCTTTTTCAGGACTGCTTTAAGAGGGCACTCTACATTTTGCCTTTGTGACCCACTTTATGCTTTTGTCCATTCCTGCCCTCAAAATGTTCTCAGCTACTAATTTCCCTCTTTGATTCTTTGAAGCTCTTGCATTAAAAGAGTGAAAAAATGAAAATATAATAAAAAAAAGTCTCCATTTCTAAAATATTTTTAGATCAATAAAAAACTTTCATTATTATGTGAACTTTATTTTAATTTAAATATTCTTTCTAAATTAATATCCCATTGTTTAGATCAAAATATTTTACCCAAGAACAACAGATTTTTGAAATCCTTTTATCAAGAAAAATCAAAATAAAACTTCAAACGTTGTGTTATTTATCTTTTTAAAAAATACTAAATAAAAGAAAACAACTATAATATAACTGATACGAGAGCATATTTTAATTGCTTCAAACAATTTATTAAATATTTACATTTTCTCATAAAATGTATGTACATGTGGAGCGGCCAATTACCGCACCCTATGTAATACTTCAAACATGAGATAAACAATTCAAGACTACAATTCTACAGTTAAAACATAAAACTTTGTAACAAAGCTTAATAACATTTGATAACAATAACAGTGTACATGTTGAGCGGCCATTTACCGCACCCGATGTAACACTCCAACATAAGATGTACATAATTTACCTTCGTTAGGGCTTTGGAGTTGATTCCTGGGGGAAAAGGTTCCTTGCCTTTCCTTCTGCACTTTGAGGTGTAGGCATTCCGGCGTTTGATGTTCCTGTGGATGGAGAATAGATGATGCGTCTGGGACATGGAATTCGCAATTTCCTAAAATCGAGAAACCCAAAAAAATGTCTGTTCTGCAACCATGGTGTTGTAACCAGGAGGGAGGGCTTGGTCTGCATTGTACAGTTCCCTACACTTTGGATCTTGTGGTTGGGCAAATTAACAGGTTAATAATTTTGGTGATGTTTCTCCACATCGTGTGAAATGGTGGTGGCAAGGGCAAGTCCTCTTTTGATGATTTCAAGGAGTCGAGTTGACACATGTTGTCGTAGCACAAAATGTAGTTTTCTGTTACCTCTTCCAGATCCTCTTCTTGGACATCTTTAATTTCAGCTCAAGGTACATCAGGCGTACACCGTCAAAGTCGGAACTTTTCAGTTGCTCGTGCAGTTTGCTTTCCATACGCAAGAAAATCTGATTATATGACCGACTGCATGTCATTGGAAATTGAATTTCAATTTTATCGTCATTATGTAAGGAAAGATATCAGCAAATGTAAATATCTGCGAATGTTAGAATTATTATTTAACTTACCGGGACTCTAGTAGCACTTTTAAGCATAATTGACGTTTTTCAACTATATTTATAACCCTTAGAGGTTTTTAAACTTTGGGGTTCAATTGTTCTGCTAGCTGTTTTCTTAAAGCACATTTCGCTTTTAATAGTAGTCACATGATGGTGCATGTTTTTGCCTTAGACACTCTTTTATCTTTATGCAATATGCAATAATTGTTTACGGCTTTGGTAAATCATTAAACTTAATTTTCATTAAAAATTCTAAATTTTTCCCCAAAAGGGTAATGTCTCCTTACCATATGGTAAAATGTGGTACAAGTTTATTTTGTATAGTTAGTTCCAGGTGGGTTTAAACTGGATATAGTCTGAAAAACTCGTGATACTCGGGTGACCATAAAATGGCCCATGGGCCTTTTATTTTCATTTACAATTATTTTTGCTAAATGAATTTTATAACGTGTTGAATATATGAAGTAAAGCACATATAAACCAATGAAATATACTTACTTCTTTGCACTACATAAATAATGCCTACAAAATCTAATTATTAGATAAGATAGAAAAATTAACAAATCTCTTTAGCTTGTAGTAATTTTTAAAGAAATAACCATTATCATAATTGTGATGCAAGTGGACTTTTCTTGTCAGTACTTCTTCTTGCACTACCATCTACTTTACCCTGCTGTGTGACAGTTTGCACCTATGCAGTCATGCATAACAGGAATTCCCCTCCGACCTGACTGGCGGGCGAGGCAACAACTTTCACTTGTAAATGTAGCTTTGAACATCCCATATATACTCACAGCTGTTGGAATACTCTGTAGGTTTCTGCAAAATGGCGAACATATTTGTCTCTCATCTCCTTGGTGAAATTGAAACATTTAATCCCATATTTAAAACTCTGCAACGTAAAAATGCATTTACCATAGGTCCTTTTGATGACACTGGAAAACAGAAGTTCTGTAAAACAGAGTATTATAGCAAATGGTGGGGTCTCCATATCAGTGAAAAAAAATCTCCAGGGGAAGGTGCAAAGAAACAAAAGACGAAGAGGAAAATATTGGGTGGGTAACTGCAAGTTCGTAAAAATGAAAACGACGTCACATCTAAAGAACTTACAGGTAAATAAGGAAATAAAAATTTTATTACTGTATCAAAATGTAAATAAAAATTTTGAAATAAAATGTGGTAAAATCAAATTTTTATTTACAGTTCAACTTTACATTTTATATATAAAGAGAGTAGGAAATGGAACGAGAAGGAAAATCGTTCTTCTGGTTCTGTAAATTTTCTTCAATTTTCTGAAAAGATGGCTGGATTACGTAAATAAAGTAAGATAAAGAAAAACTTTTCCAACACATCTTGATATATGAACTTCAATCGTGGATGCTTTATTTTTCTTACACTTAAATGACAAATAAAAATTATAGAAATTTTGTGTTATAATTAGGATAGGTTTTGCGAAATCATTAAAATTAATGCGTTCTAAATTTACAAATGCACATATTTCTAAGGATGTGTTGGAAATTTTTTTCTTTATCTTACTTCATTTATTTACGTTATCCAGCCATCTTTTCAGAAAATCGAAGAAAATTAACACAGAACAAAAAGAACGATTCTCCTTCTCGTTCCATTTCCTACTCTTTCTAGTTATAAAATGTAAAGTTGAGCTGTAAATAAAAAAATAATTTTACAACATTTTATTTTCAAAATTTGTATTTCCTTATTTACCTGAACGTTCTTTAGATGTTACATCGTTTTGATTTTTACGAACTTTCAGTTACCCACCCAATATTTTCCTGGTCGTCTTTTGTTTCTTTACACCTTCTCCTGGAGATATTTTTTCACTGATATGGAGACCCCACCATTTGCTATAATACTCTGTTTTACAGAAGTTCTGTTTTCCAGTGTCATCCAAAGGACCCATGGTTATTGCATTTTTACGTTGCAGAGTTTTAAAAATGGGATTAAATGTTTCAATTTCACCAAGGAGGTGAGAGACAAATATGTTTGCCATTTTGCAGAAACCAACAGAGTATTCCAACAGCTGTGAGTATATACGGGATGTTCAAAGCTACAATAAGAAGTAAAAGTTGTTGCATCGCCGCCAGTCAGGTCGGAGGGGAATTCCTGTTATGCATGACTGCATATGTGCAAACTGTCAAGACACAGCCGGGTAAAGTAGATGGTAGTGCAAGAAGAAGTACTGACAAGAAAAGTCCACTTACTTCACAATTATGATAATGGTTATTTCTTTAAAAATTACTAAAGTTCAAGAAGGATATTGAAATAACGAACAGTATTCAATCTCAACGTCCATTAAACAAATATACAAAATAAGAGCAGAGCAAACACGGACCTCCGAAGCATCAGAGGTGGGATAAGGTGCCATGGAGGAGTGAGCATTCCCTGCCGACCGGTCACACCCGCCGTGTGCTCGTTGCCATAATCAGGAAATAAAGGAAACAAGAAGCCCACGGGCCTGATAGGTCACCTGAGTATTGTGTAACAACTTTCAAACAATTAAATTTAGTTCATGTTTTAAACCAGAGGCCATGAAATTCACAATTTACAATTTTGAAAGAGGCACCCTTGCTTATCATAATTATAAACTTAGCATGCTTACTCTTTTCACTTAATACCCAGACGTAGATCAGAGTAACAAAGAGAACGCACTACCACTTTATACCCAGTTGTGCACCTCACCCTAAAGGAACCAGTGACCCATGGGCCACATATTTCAAAATGCTGCAAATGTTATCATAAAATGGTTGATTAAGACAAAAGAGCAGATTTCAAAGCATTAATTTATTTTTAGACTATGTAACCCCCCCCCCCCCCCCCCTCTGACCCTGGGGGCATAAAAAACCACTTTGATAGATGCACGTTTCTTCATCATAAATATATATATACTTGAATAATTGGCATAAAACCCAGGAGCAAAGGAAAAGATTTTCAAAGAATTTATTTTTACTATAAAATCAATAGAGCCCCGCCCTAGCACCATAACCCTTAAACCTGAGGCCTTAAAATTCTAAATTTTGGAAGAAGCACTCTTGCTCATCATAACTATGTGCTTAGTTAGTTTATTTAATACCTAGAAGCAGAGAAGATTTTCAAAGAAAAAATGCATTTTCACTATATAATCTCTAGAGTCGCCCCCTTACACCAGAACCCCTGACCCTGGGGCCATAAAATTCACAAATCTTGAAGAGGCACTCTTGCTCATCATAATTATGTGCTAAGTACGCTTATTTAATATCCAGGAGCAGAGAAGAAGATTATCAAAGAAATTATGCATTTTCACTATATAATCTGTCATCATCATAACTATGTGCTTAATTAGCTTATTTAATACCCAGGAGCAGAGAAGATTTTCAAAGAAAAAATGCATTTTCATTATATAATCTATAGAGCCCCGCCCTAACACAAGAACCCCTGACCTTGGGGCCATAAAATTCACAAATCTTGAAGAGGCTCTCTTGCTCATCATAACTATGTGCTTAGTTAGTTTATTTAATACCCAGGAGCAGAAAAGAAGATTTTCAAAGAAATAATGCATTTTCACTACCTACTTATTTAGCCCCGCCCTAGCACTAGAACCCCTGACCCTGGGGCCATGAATTTCACAATTTTGGTAGAGGACACAATCTGATTACAATCATGCAAACAGTTTGACTGCTTGATGTCCAGGAGTAAAGAAGAAGATTTTTAAAGATTGCACTTATTTTAGTGGTTTTGGCCCCATCCCTCAGGCCCCAGGGGGGGCAGGGATCATGAAATTCACAATTTTCTTCCCCTCACCCATAGATGTTTTGTACCAAATTTCGTTGAAATTGGTTCAGTGGTTGCAGAGTAGAAGCTGAAAATGTTCAAATGTTAACGCACGACGAACGACGACGGACGAAAACAGATAGCAATAGGTCACCTTTGCAGAGTAGAAGCTGAAAATGTTCAAATGTTAACGCACGACGAACGACGACGGACGAAAACAGATAGCAATAGGTCACCTGAGTTTACTCAGGTGGCCTAAAAATCCGTGGTCAATTCAGTGTATAAATAATGGACTAACGTCAGTCAGCATTTCATTCAATGATAAATTGTATTTGCTGACAAGGTCATTGTATCGACCATAGAATTTACGAAATGATGACTTTAAACGAGACTTGATATTCTTGTTTCAAGAGATTTATTAATTTTTCTATCTTATCAAATAATTAGATTTTGTAGGCATTATTCATGTAGTGTAAAGAAGCAAGTATATTTCATTGGTTTATATGTGCTTTACTTCATATATTCCACACGTTATAAAATTCATTTAGCAAAAAAAAATTGTTACTGAAAATAAAAGGCCCATGGGCTATTTTATTGTCACCCGAGTATCACGAGTTTTTCAGACTATATCCAGTTTGAACCCACCAGGAACTAAGTAAACAAAAAAAACTTGTACCACATTTTACCATATGTTATGGAGATATTACCCTTTTGGGGAAAAAATTAGACTTTTTAATGAAAATTAAGTTTTATGATTTACCAAAGCCGGAAACAATTATAACATATTATTGCATAAAGATAAAAGAGTGTCTAAGGCAGAAACATGCACCATCATTTGACTACTATTAAAAGCGAAATGTGCTCTAAGAAAACAGCTAGCAGAACAATTGAACCTCAAAGTTTTAAAAACCTGTAAGGGTTATAAATATAGTCGAAAAACGTCAATTATGCTTAAAAGTGCTTCTAGAGTCCCGGTAAGTTAAATTATTATTCTAACAATCGCAAATATTTGGCATACTATAAAACCTGGCCTAGCCCCTTTGGGCTGGCCTGGCCTCTAAGTTGGCTTGGCCTCTATTTTGGCTTCTAATTTGGCTTCAAACCAAATTTTGGCCTGGCCTCAAAAGTTGGCCTGGCCTCAGATTTGGCCTCTGTAAAAATTATGGCCTCAATTTTGGCCTCACTCAAAGATAATTTCTTTTTCAGAATTTGATTGATTTTATTGATTTTTTTATTGGTTTCATTTTTTCAAAGATTAAGCAGGTAAATAATATATTTCCGTTGATATGTAGATGTGAATATTAAAATAATTATAATTATACACTACCACCAATATAATTTATTTTATTGATTTTCTATTGATCAGTTGCAATTCTTTCCATAGTAGGATTGAGGATTTTACAAAGTAAAACATTTAGAAACATCAATTTAATTTAAATCATCAAGAAAACAAAGAAATGCAGATGGGTAGTAATTACCTAAAACCTAAAAAGAATTTTAAATTTGCTATTTCAAGTATCACTTGTTACATGTTTTATAAACTCTTTATTTAGAATAAAAAAATCTTTTTGATAATGTGGACTACTCTTACAAACTTCTAGAAAAAGTGTCAACACTATGATATGCAAGCAATTGGCCACATTTTATATAATAGGGTTCTAATGGTCTGGTTAATAGGATGCAAATGTTTTTCATCACAAATGTTAATAAACTACATGTATCATCAAACTCAACTTTTGTTTTGATTATTGTAGATAGTGAAACTTGTAGTGGGAAATTCTTTACAAATAATGGATGGCTTCTATGCACATATATATTTCATTGCTGATTAACTTCACCCTTATCTCCTGTCGAGAGCCATGCTGCAGAAATTTTTGTCATTAGATATCCAATTACAGTGTTTCCGCACAGGAACAGAAAGTTATAAATTGTCTGATAACGTCTTTTATATTAGTTTTTTAAATAAAAACTGTTCCAAGATTAAGAACATGCGAGTTTTTAACAGAGTAATCAAATCAGAATAATATAAATATTTTGATATCTGTATAGTTATATGGTAGTTTATATATTTTTATTTAAAAATTCTTTGGTGCCTATATCCAAATATCACATTTAAGATGATGCAGGCATAACAATAACACAACACTCTACAGTGTGTGAAAGCAATTTTTCAAAGCTATTAATGACATTTGACATAATTTAGAGATTTTTTCAATGTGCACAATTTGGAATCTGATACTTTTTTTCTAAATAATTAACATGATTAAGCAAGAGTGTCCGTAGTGTCAGTATGATATACCTGTAATCAAATCATAAAATAAAATAAGTGTACACCGATTGATGATCAATAATATAAATCATATTGGTGGTAGTGTATTATTATTAATTATTCACATCTACATATCAACAGAAATATATTATTTACCTTCTTAATCTTTGAAAAAATGAAAAAAATGAAACCAATAAAAAAATCAATAAAATCAAATTCTGAAAAAGAAATTATGTTTGAGTGAGGCCAAAATTGAGGCCAAAAATTTTTAAAGAGGCCAAATTTGAGGCCAGGCCAATATTTGAGGCCAGGCCAAAATTTGGTTTGAAGCCAAATTAGAGGCCAAAATAGAGGCCAGGCCAACTTAGAGGCCAGGCCAAGCCAAAGGGGCCAGGCCAGGTTTTATAGTATGCCCAAATATTTACATTTGCTGATATCTTTCCTTACATAATGACAATAAAATTGAAATTCTCTGCTCTTATTTAGTATATTGGTTTAATGGACGTTGAGATTGAATACTGTTCGTTTCAATTTCCAATGACATGCAGTCGGTCACATAATCAGATTTTCGTGCGTATGGAAAGCACATTGCAAAAGCAACTGGAACGTTCCGACTTTGACGGTGTACGCCTGATGTACCTTAAGCTGAAATCAAAGATGTCCAAGAAGAAGATCTAGAAGAGGTAACAGAAAACTACATTTTGTGCTACGACAACATGTGTCAACTCGACTCCTTGAAAACATCAAAAGAGGACTTGCCCTTGCCACCACCATTTCACACGATGTGGAGAAACATCACCAAAATTATTGACCGGTTTCATTTGGAAAACCTCAAGAATCCAAAGTGTAGGGAACTGTACAGTGCTGACCAAGGCCTCCCTCATGATTACAACACCATGGTTGCAAAACATACATTTTTTAGGGTTTCTCGATTAAAGGAAATTGCGAATTCCATGTCCGAGACGCACCACCTATTTTCCATCCACAGGAACATCAAACACCGGAATGCCTACACCGCAAAGTGCAGAAGGAAAAGCAAAGAGCCTATTCTCCAAGGAATCAACTCCAAAGCCCTGACGAAGGTAAATTATGTACATCTTATGCTGGAGTGTTACATCGGCTGCGGTACATGTAATTTGCCGCTCAACATGTACACAATTGTTATCAAATGTTATTAAGAATTGTTACAAAGTCTTGAATTGTTTATCTCATGTTGAAGTGTTACATCGGGTGCGGTAATTGGCCGCTGCACATGTACATACATTTTATGAGAAAATGTAAATATTAAATAAATTGTTTAAGTAATCAAAATATATTTTCGTATCCGTTATATTATAGTTGTGTTCTTTTATTTAGTGTTTTTTAAAAAGATAAATAACACAAAGTTTGATACATGTACTTGGATTGATTAAAAAAACTTACAAGATTCTCCCACTGTTACTGATCGCTTTAAATTTAATTCAGGTTACTAATTTGAATATTAATCTATGGGAAATACAAATTGCCAATTAGATAATTGACATTCTACAGTTCCCAGGTCTTCTTGCTACATCATTGGCTTGATTCTGTATCAAATTGGTTCTGGTTAAATACCAATACATTTTCTTCTTAAAAGTGGTGTGCAAATGATAGGGATGTGACTTTCACTCAAATATTAAGTTTTATTTTGATATTCCTTGATAAAAGAAGGGTTTTAAAAATATGTTGTTTTTGGGTAAACTATTTTGATGTAAACGATGAGATATTAATTTAAAAAGAATATTTAAATTAAACTAAATTTCACGTAATAATGAAGTTTTTTATTGATCTAAAATTATTTTAGAAATTGAGACTTTTTAATTTTATTTTTTCACTTTTTTATTGCAAGGGCTTCAAAGAATCAAAGAGGGGAATTAGTACCTGAGAACATTTTGAGGGCACGAATTGACAAAAGCATAAAGTGGGTCACAAAGTCAAAATATACAGTGCCCTCTAAGAGCAGTCCTGAAAGTATTATGATGTTGACATTGTCAATGTAAATTGCAATTGCCCGGGCTTTTCTCAAGGAGGTAATGGTCTATACAATTCCTATTGGAAAGATATAGGACATACATAATACATTTACCAACATTACATGTAAGGTATCAGCATTTCTAACTGTTTATAAACAAGCAAGGAATCGGTCCCGTAGAGAAGAAGATCACAGCAATTAAGAATTCATCAAATCCGACTAAAGTTGCCGAGCTGAAAGCGTATCTCGGAATGTTCAACTACTACAATCGGTTTCTACCCGATTTAGCGACAAAGTTGAATCCTTTGCACAAACTGTTGCAGAACAATGAAAAGTGGATGTGGGGTTAGGAGGATGCTTTTCAAAAATCGAAGGATTAACTGCAATCCGACAAAGTGTTAGTGCAATATTATCCGTGCAAATAATTGTTACTTGCATGAGATGCATCGCCATACGGAATAGGAGCAGTCCTATCTCCTCAAATGGAGGATGGAAGCGAACGTCACACTTCCTATGCGTCACGTACCTTGACAGTGGCCGAGAGAAATTATTCTCAATTGGAGTAGTAAAATTTATCAATCATATTTGGCATAAAGTATCCATTAACATTTGTTTACACGACCGGGGACAATCGTGACAGATCACAAACCGCTCATTTGGTTAATTAGTGAGGACAAGCAAATACCATCAATGACTGCTTCAAGAATCCAACACTCGGCTTTGAAATTAGCACGTATTGTGTACAAAGAGGGAAGAAATCATGGAAATGCCGATGGATTGAGCTGACTTCCCTTAAAAACCAAGGACACCCCTATGCCGTTTGACATAAGCATGATCCTAAATCACATTGATGGGCTACCCGTGACGTGTAAGGACACAAGACTATGGACACGGAGAGACACTGTACTATCAAAGGTACTTCATTTCATTTCCTGGCCTGATAAATGTCCGGAAGAAGAATGTAAACCTTATTTTGAACGTTGGACTGAATTTAGCAGCAACGACGGTTGTATATTATGGGGTAATTGAGTGGACGATCCAAGTCCGCTGTTCGATCTATAGACTTAGGACTATCATACTTGAAATTTTCACGTTTCTATCTTAAGGAATTTCCACCCTCACAATTTTATAGGTTCAAAGTACAAAAACTGCATTTATTCTCATTCAATGTACTTAAAACTTTCCAGTCATTGCAAAAAATGTATAGGTCACCATATTATCTAAGA
>PRKT01002448.1:0-5000 GCA_003671525.1 Saccostrea glomerata | reverse complement strand
CGTGAAAATTAACATTATACAACGATAAACAGAATAAAACAAAATAACCCTTAAGAAAATACGATTTGTTCGTGTTGATTCCTTCACACATTGTACTTCTTAGCTGAGTATAAACTCGAATGAATAGAATACGCAAAAAGCTGTTTAAATGATGTTTACTACTAAATTACCATTTCCAAATTTCTGTTTGATTGTAGATAAGTCTAAAATTAGGAAATGTTACAATTATTATTTGATATTTCTTATTTACGATGTCGAATTTTACTACTTTTACGATGAACAGGGGGCCATCAAGTTGTACGGAAATACCCCTTGGACTTCCTATGTATACTGTTTGTGCATAACCGTTAATGCTTCCGGGTGCCACGCAAAATTCAAACCCAACCCTTACCTTAGAAAACCGTTATAGCCCAATTCGTTCAATTTTTTTTTAATATTTGAAGGTTGTATGATATAAAGAGCAATTGAGAAGTGCGACTTACTGGATTAAATTAATCCAGGTGGTATAGTATTGTCATATCTATACAGTCATGTCCAATAAAAAATACGAATAAACTAAGTACGTGCTAACAAATTGCATAAACTCTGTTTAAAGGTAACTCGTCCTTTAACTGACTCGAAAGATTGTGCAGAATATATAGAAGGCAAAGAAAATCTCAAATCTAAGCACCAAGGAAAACCTACGATTTCTTTATATTTCAGAGATTTATTATTAATATTAATACAAATCAAAATCAGTCAAAATAAATATATCAACCCGTGCATCCAGTTTTTGTTTGTGGTTAGTACCCTGAAAGTGATGATAAGGTCTGATTGTCAAATGTCAAATCATCATAAACACCTCTACACCGACCAACCTCTGGACAAAGAATGTCCAGAAAACCAAAAACCTTCTGGAGGGAAAAACACTAACCAATCCCCAAGTAAAACACAAACTAAAACACCAATGAAATTAAAAGAAACATCCAACATTAGGCCTGGATATAATTAATGACCTAAGGCCATTTCTACCTTTTTACACCTTTGACAGACATGGGTGAATGCACACTAAAGCTTCAAACTGAATAATTATATTATTCAACATGTGCATTTCAAATCAAATTAAATATAAAAAAATCATACTTACCATACATGTATATAATAAATACATGTATGCATGGAAAATTAATAAAATATGTATCTGCCACAAACAAAACATTTATATAAAATGCTCTTAAAATTATAAATAAATCAGTTACGATTAAGAGTCCAAGACACCCTCTGACATTTATTGCATGTTGTATTCCAATAACTGTCAACAAACTTGAGCGGTTATATCAGATATTAAGAAATGATCGGGGTCCTCGAGTAATTCATTTTTTCATTTTTTTTTAAACAATTAATTTACTTTCAAAATATGATATATCCACAAGATGAAAATAATATTCCATTAAAACGTTCTCACTATTTTGTTTATTTTCAAAAATATGACAATATTCGTAAAGAAAATATAACTGCATCCATATCAGTTAAAGTTATTCACAGCAAAAACATAACAGTGTCGGTGTGTAAATTTGACATTAAAATTTGTTTTGCATGAAAAATTCCAGTTTACTTTGGTAAGCAAATCCTGTTATTCGATCTGTCTGCATGGATTATCCGAATGTGGCCATTATCGACCAATTCAGACCATCAGATAACATGTTTCATGACCATGTACATCTTAACAACCTTGGTTTCATAACAATGATCAAACATCTGAAAACCGCCATGAATCTGTATCCGCAGATACCAAACAGACAAAACTACAGCCGACATGGACATGGAAATGGTCTATTCATACGTCCTTCTTCTGCGCCACCCCATAAAAACGTCAAACAAGAAATGGGCAACATTGACATGTCAAGCAGTCAAACTGTTTGAATGATTGTAATCATGCAGCAATGAGTCCTCTACCAGGGGTTCTAGTGCTAGGGCGGGGATGAATATGTTGCTAATGAAAATGCATTATTTCTTTGAAAATCTTTTTCTCTGTCCCTGGGTATTCAATACATCAACTAAGTACATAATTAAGATGACAAAAGTGCTTCTACCAAAATTGTGAATTTTATGGCCCTAGGTTCAGGGGTTCTGGTGTTAGGGCGGGGGCTCTATTGATTATATAGTGAAAATACATGAATTCTTAGAAAAGTATTCTTCTCTGTTTCTGGGTATTAAATAAACCAACAAAGAACATAGTTATGATGAGCAAGAGTGCCTCTACCCAAATCGTTAATTTTATGGCCCTACGGCCAGGGTCAGGGGTTCTGGTGTTAGGACGGGCCCTATTGATTATATAGTGAATATGCAGTATTATCTTGAAAATCTTCTTCTCTACTCCTGAGAATTAAATAAACCAACTATATATTAAGTACATGGTTATGATGAGTAAGAGTGCCTTTACCAAAATGGTGACTTTTATGGCCCAAGTCTCTGGGATTTTGATGTTAAGGTGGGGCCCTATTGATTATATCCTAAAAAATCCATAATTTGTTTAAAAATCCTAGGTATTAAATAAATGAATTTAAAGAATAGTGATGATGAGCAAGAGTGCCTCTAACAAAATTGTGAATGTTTTAGCCCCAGGGTCAGGGTTCTGGTTGGGGTGGGTCTGTATTTGATTTTATAATGAAAATACATAAATTCTTTGAAAATCTTTTCTGCTCCTGGGTATTAAATAAACTAGGTGCATAGTTATGATGAGCAAATTGTGAATTTTATGGCCCTAGGGTCAGGAGTTCTAGTGTTAGAGCGGGGTTCTATTGATTATATAGGTAAAATACATTTAATATATAATATAATTTTCTTCTCTTTTTCCTGGGTATTTAGCAGATGAACAACCTACAACGCCCGTGGGTATGGACCTTTAGTTATAAATATATTTTGCATAATTAGTCTTAGCAACAAGAGGATCGAATAGTAATGGATCTAAGATCTGACAGAGATCATCAAAAGTCTCAGTCGCATGCATCGACAAACATCCATTAGAAAATCAGTTTCACCAGCAAGACCAAAGACCCAATGATCCAGCCAGAGATCAAGGTGATCTGCAGCTGAATGTTCCAACAAATGTCATCAAAGATCGATGCCCCCTGCAGGATCAAAAAGATCGAAACAAAGATCAAGGTCACATAAAAGGCATATCAGATCAGTGTCACCTTCATGGTTCGATACCCCTTGTCAAAGATTAAGATCACTCACATTCAGTGTCACCTGCAACAATGATGAAGGACACCTACAATATCCAGTCAAAGTTTAAATTCAGACTACACTAAGATACATAATTCTGTGTATCAGTTTTTGATTTCGATGAATGGTGTTGCCGTGGTTGCTAAAAAGAGAAATTTCTTTGAAATTATTTTAACATGCTACTCCTCCTACAGTATTGGTCTGAATTCAGTATAACTTGGAACACAAGTAGACTACACTAAGATACAAAATTCTATGTATCGGTTTTTGATTTGGATGAACGGTGTTGCGATGGATACTAAAAATAGACATTTTTGTGGAATTCTTTCAAAATGCTACTCCTCCGACAGTTTTAGTCTTATTTCGATGTAACTTGGCACACAATTAGACTACACTAAGAAACAATTCTGTGTATCGAATTTTAATTTGGATGAACGGTGTTGCCATGGTTACTAAAAATAGAAATGTCTGTAAATTTGTTTCAAAATGCTACTCCTCCTACAGTTTTGGTCTGATTTCAGTATAACTTGGCACACAAGTAGACTACACTAAGAACCTAAAGAATCTTTATCAACGATCATATTTTTCTATTTAGTTTCAAATCCCAGTTGCTTAAGTACTTTTCTCTTCCTTTGCTATATCTTCAAACCAAGGGTTTCAGTCTCGACAGAGATATCTGGTTTTCTGAATATTTTAAGGTAGTATGATATAAAGAGCAATTGAGAAGTGCGACTTACTGGATTATATTAATCCAGGTGATATGGTATTGTCAGATCTATCTCCTCGCCCAGCATAGGAATACAGTCATGTCCCATTAACAATACGAATAAACCAAGTACGTGCTAATAAATTGCATACAATTTGTCAGTTAACGCGTCCTTTCACTGACTCGAAAGATGTTTATTAGTCTAAATTTCTGTCTTTTTTGTTCACACAGGTGACCTTTTGTAATCTGTTGCAACAAAGTTTCCGGATATGTTGAAGACTCTCCATGGTTATCCAGATAACTGCCGTTTCTTTCAGTCTGACTTTTCATTGGGTAACGTGCAGATGGAATCACGTTTTCTTGCCCGTTTAGCCCCTCCACTGGCTGTGGTGGCGGTCTTTCATTTTAATTTGGTGTTCTGTATCGCGGCCCTTCCTTGATTGTTACCCATTTTCCTGACAAAGGCTGTGATTCCTTCTGCTTCTACCCGTTCTCCGTCTACCTTTAGCTTGGATGGTATTTCGTAAAGTTAACTTTTTTCCAATCAACGATTTATATACTAAATATAATTAAAGCTTACCAAGGGTAAGACTGGCCTCAAACACGGGAAAGTGTTGGGTAGAAGAAAGGCGCTAAAAATAGGTGACCTGTAATCATTGAGACCAACCCCGAGCCCGATGTAAGTTAACGTCTTTATATTTCACATTCCCCCGTTCATGTAGGAAAAATATTTACATATTAAATTACATGCGTCAATTTAGTATCTATAGGTGATTTATATTTGTTTTTTAAACTTTTACAACTCTTCCTCGAGGCTAAAGGACAGTAAAACCTTTATATAAACGGCAAAGTATAGTATTTTATACATTTAAATAACGAATGTATAACGTCCGAGCAATTGTCAGATTTAATTTATTAATCCATTTCTTCTTGCAGGTAGCAATAATATGTAAGATATAAGTAAACGCTCAATGCGTAATCCAGGTATTAAATCCCCCTCCCCCTCCGCGATTTACTCTCTCCTTCGAAATCAAAAGTCAGTATCGCTTTAAATTTAATTTACACACTAGTCATAGTAAAGAATCAT
>PRKT01002446.1:0-21823 GCA_003671525.1 Saccostrea glomerata | reverse complement strand
CCCACATTAATGTTATTTTGTGTATAAATTAAGTATATAATTACACGAAAAAATTATATCCTCTTCTTTTAATCAATATGTATGTCTCGCCCTTCATTCTGAAGTCGATATCGTGTTAATTACGGCCAACACAGAATTAGCTTTATTTTTAATTTTGGTGAAACAGGGGAAGAATGATATATTTACCAAAATAATTATATCTGTGAATTAGAAAAACTTGAGAAAATATATTTTGTTTGTGTTATTTCTCTCATGATATAATGAAACTTCAAAATGAAATATTCAGTAATTGTTATCATATTACGCTTTTCAAAACTTTACAAACATCCTACATAAAATTAAAGCTCATGTACAGGAAATGAAAAATCGTGTACAGGTTTGTTTACCTGGTAAAATATGCACTTCTAAAAATAGAAATTCCCTAAAAGCTACGCAGATATTTATGCCTGAAAATAGGACTAACAAAAGTAATCTTGATTCAAACAAAACTATAAGCATGACAAATAAAACAGTACGACATTAAACTCTGGACACGACATAGTCCAGACTTTTTACTACCATTTTTAATTATGATATCCAAAATATATTTATATCACTTGGTGGAATTTCTTATCAGTATTCCAGGGTTTAATGTTGGACTCAAGAACATCTCCACTTCTAAAGATTTGAAGTTATTAAACTCAGAATCCTATGGGAGAATGGTAAGATTTCCAGTCTTATCAAATATTCCACCATTCTCCAATGGGAGAAAAAATGTCAGATGGGATATTTTCTCCTAGGGGATTTTATCTTCCATGAATTTGTACAAATGGGATAAATTCCAGGGATATTGACGATGAATTATTTTCACTAATACATTGTTAAAGATGGAAAATATTCTATTTATCATAATGGAATAATATGAATCATAATATATTATTCTCCCATAGGATTCTAAGTTTATAACTTCATATCTTTAGAAGTGGAGATGTTCTTGATTCCAACATAAGACCCTAGAATACTGCTAAGAAATCCCACTAAGTGATATAAAAATATTTTTGATATGACAATAAAAAATGCTTGTAAAAATCTGGACTATGTCGTGTCCAGAGTTAAATGTATAATTGTTATGAATATACTGCCGTGAAAACTGGATTTGGTCTGGTAAAAATGTAGACGTCTTGAAATTTCTAATTTTGCCCTTTTGTGGCAAGTTGGACGAACAGAAGTGATTACCGGTACTACAAAATGAACGGTTTAAGGATGTTATGGGGTTTCATGACACTTTTGCAAATGGATAAATTAGTGATTCAGATTTGAATATAGATGTTTATGTTCCTGAAAGAAGAGATAGACAAAATAAGGTGCGCGGAAGAATAGTTACTAGTATTCTTATTTCTCAATTGATTTATACGATAAACATCGAGGTGGTTTAGAAATCATTAACATTGAGACGACATGGCTAGAAATAAAATTAAATTTAAAGAACACAAAACCTTTACTTTATTGTTCTGCACCCCCAACCACCACCATCTAAATCCTTCTGTTCGGTAGAGGACCTTCCCGAGGGAAATGAACTGTGCCTTCTGCTGTGATGACCACGAAATCATACTTACATGTGACTTTAATGTAAATATGTTAACCACAACCCCCCACCCACCCTTCGCCTTTGGTTCGATCTTTGGCATCTGCGATTGAGGAATTTGGACTAAATCAATTAACTACCAAATCTACGAGAATTACTTACACCTCATCAGAGAGAGAATTTTGATTTTGCTTGTCTACAATGCTTGAGATTTTCATGGAACAGTATGGTATGATTATTGTCAATAAACCCCTTCCCGCTATACATTTACACCTGCTAGTACAAATGAATATTTCTTTAATTCATTGCAATTGTCTGTAAGCAAAAGCACACAGGTCAATTCCCCAAATAACCTTGCCCACAGACGCACGTTTCTAATTTGCAACACATTTTATATAAATGCATTAATTAAACTGATTTAGAATACATTAAACTAATTAAATCAATATATTAAAAAATTATTAATTGTAAGAAATTGATCTATTGTTTTCTTTTGTTTTATTTTCTTTTCATCGGCCACTATACTATTGAAAATTGTACTCAATCTTGCTGACGAAAAAATGTGTAATCACATTTTGTGTTCCCGCCTTTTGCTTAATCTCGACGCAAAATGTAACAACGCAAAATGTTATTATCCAAAAATCGTGTCATTACATTTGGCGTTATTACATTTTGCGTAGATCTCGACGCAAAATGTAATTACGCGAAATGTAATAATTCTCCAAAACGTTTTTTACATTTTGCGTTATTACATTCTGAGTTGATTTCGACGCAAAATGTAATTATCCAGGTTTATTACATTTCGCGTTGTTATTACATTTAGCGTTGTAACATAGCGTAAGTAACTCTTGGAAAATCGATCTAAAAGATTTATCAACACTGAATTTGCTACCTTGTGAGAAGAATGGGTGGGTAGTATAGTTAAATGGCATAAGTCTCTCTTTTTTTAAATCTGATTTTTAAAAATAAACATTTAAGTTTCATTTTTGGTCATTATGATCTTGAATGGTTGTCACAACCAATTCTGATTTTATTAAATGTACATTTATTTTTATTTTATTAGTATTGCCCTTGTGTTGACCCTTGTTCGTATTAAAGTGTTTTATCCTGCGAGCTAGGAGTCACATGTTGACGCTCAGGCCAGTCGCTATACATTGTGATGTTAGGTTTTTCTTGGGTAGCACACATTTTCCTTGACCTCTAAGAGTAGTTTTATATGTCTATGGGAGGTTAGTTAGGTTAATTCGTGGTGAATGAATCTCCAGTCAGGGTAAATGTAATTTACTTACATTTATTATATTGAAAAGTAATGCAGTGATATATAAAGGGCAGATGATACAAACAAACTTTTGTCAAAAAATTTAAAAATAACTACTTGATCATGTTTCAATGAGTAAAATGAATGGGTTACTGCGTATGTTCTAATTTTTGGTTCAAATTTTCACAAAAATGGAATTTGAACTGAAAAATATTTGTATAGATTAATAAGGACGGTTTCAGAGAGGCAGAACTTTGAACATCTTAGAAGGTTTACAATTTCTTTATAATCTAGACATTTATTATTTGCATCATTTTCAATAAAATAAGGCAAAAAAATATATACCCATTTAGGTATCTATTTTGTGTTTGTATCATCTGTCCTTAATTTAGCTTACTCTATTTTTATTCATGTGTTTGCATTGTATACAGAAAATGTTACCACCTGCACTAGCCGTGAGTTTAATTATATTAGTTCATTACTCAGAGTGCAATGTTATATATTGATTTTTTTGCTGTTCCTGAAAATGTGTGATTGATATTAGTAAAAACTAAATGTTTGAACAATTATATGAGTAAGTATTTATGTCTTCTAAGACAGCCCGTTTGGGATCAAGCTAATATATATATTTCTACGCAGATTTATGGAAGGATCCTTAAGATATATGTATATTCGTGTGGTTACACGATGGTTTGGTACTATTGGCGGTGCTCAGCTATGATAAGGACCGATATGGAATATGTGATCTTAGCACCGTTTTAATATGCATATCCTCTTTTAGAAAATTGTATCAAAGCAACTGAATACCTGTAGAAAATGTAACATAGTTATCCATAAAGGATAGGACTGGGCCATAGTTATAACCATTTATATCGCATTTATCAACTGTTTGTCACGTGATTTGTATAAAAAGAATAATATAATATAATAAAAATATAATATTGTATAGAATATAATATTGTATAGAATTTTAAGCTGAAGATAGAAAATTAGGATAGTGCTAGGGCATACATTTGTTTTTTAAGAAAAAAATTGATACACATTAAAGCCGAAAATAATAAGCACCGCCTTCAGATATACCTGGTCTGTATCCCCCTGTCATCATTGGGTACTTGATATTGATAAACAGTTAGCTACTAGTCACTGTGTATATCGCTTCCACTTTGTTTGACATGCGTGGCCACCATCAAATTAATTTTCGGTCTTCTGATGTTTACCGCTAAATTAACATCGCCATACGGAAGCCATTTCGATGCAAAAAAATTCAGCTTGATAATAATTAATAAATTATCTGTATTGCAAATATATCATTAATTATAAATTTTTTTCTCATTGTATCACAATATAATAAATTAGGATTGTGTATATTTTTACTAATGAAAATTGCATAGGTGAATAAAATCTTGTTCTCACTCGTAAAAATTAAGATTGATTCTTAAAATATATTCTGGCATAAACACTTTTTTGATGTAATGGATAAGTAAGGATAAAAAAAATATCTGATAAGTAACAATTTCGCCTAGACAAGTATTTAAGTATTAAGAGTTTCTATTTTTTCTTTTCCTTTTTATAACCGAGCATTTCTTACTTCTTGGGTTGCATTGTTACCTCCGTTCAAGGTCACAGGTGTTAAAAATAGTTTTGAAAGAAATTGGGGCCTACATATGTAAGCAATAATCTAATATGTCTTTAAAATTTGTTTAATTCTAATTTAAATTTACTTAAAATACAAAAACACTTGTATGTAATTTTAACTTTACAAAACCATCGTTATCGCGAATGTTCACAATAGGATACAGAATGTACATTTG
The DNA here is from genome assembly GCA_003671525.1 of Saccostrea glomerata. Classification (NCBI taxonomy): domain Eukaryota; kingdom Metazoa; phylum Mollusca; class Bivalvia; order Ostreida; family Ostreidae; genus Saccostrea; species Saccostrea glomerata. The sequence continues at coordinate 17,190 of PRKT01002446.1, read as the reverse complement.
CTAAAAATAGGACCACGCGACTTTTTATACGAACAAGTAACTGTTACTATTTGACCGTGATCGAAGCTCTAATTGTTACTGTATTTACGATTATTATGAATAGTTTTCAAGATTTTGAAAGGGACAGACAAGGAATAGTATTTTACTTTTGAAATTAAACCTGTATTTTCATAATTATTTTTTTTTTACAACGAACTCCACTAGTTGCTGTTGTGCATGTGACGTACAAAATACCGTAGATTTTTTTTTCTTTACAAAAAGTCGGCCTACGAGACTTCTTCTTGTTTGATTTTAGATATGAGTCTGAAATTACGAAATTTTAAATTATCATTAATTACTATAAATATTTTAAATCTCGGTCTTTAAAAGATGTTTATGTCCTCTACCCAAAAAGTGCTGGGGGCTAGTCTGTACTGTTTGCGAAGCAATGAAAATTTCACCGAAAATACTTGTAATAGCTAAAAATTTCCAGTTCGCTTAAATTCTGTTTTAAATAAAAGCTAGAGGTACTGTGAGCGATGAGCTCACTAAATGAAACCCCCGGCCTCCATATAGTTATAATGGCAAAGTCCATGTTTTGCTGTGGCCAGGAAACGCAAAATATATGTCGGATCAAAAAGTAAAATAGGAGGTGCACAATGGCAATATGTAATAAAGATTCTGTGAAAGTTTTATCAAATTTATTTCAGTGGTATGAGATAAGTTGTGGATAAGTGATGGGTACCCCAAAGCGTAACAGACGGACGGAAGGACATATTCAGGCTTCCTGACAAATATTGTCAAACATTGTTTTTAATGGCAAATGGAACTCGTAAATAACCTGCCTTTTCATTTATCATTTGCCATATTATTTCTTTTTGAATCTTTGGGATTGTGTACACACCTACGAGAAGTAAATATTAAAAATAATACTAAATTACCAATTGACAATATCATTGTAGTGTTTGAAGATCAGGTCTTCCAATAATCTAGTGGAATGCCCATGGGTACAGATTTCGTCCCGTTTTAAGCAGACCTCTTTTTGTATTCATATGAAGAAGAATTCATTTGAAACTATAACATGAAAGAAAAGAACACTTGCTGTGACTTTCAACTAGACAGTTAGAAATATCGACGACGGATCGAATCATGAATTAACAAAAATTACTTACATACATTCAATCACCCTCGCAGCGAAGTGTTAGAAACATCTGCTGTTCTAGAGTCGCTAAGTAAGGAATAGATCCTAACGTCGCGGGTTCGAATCACACAGTTGGACGTTGAGACCAGTCATTCAGATGAACCGATGAGACTGTATGAACCGAGGTCCTGTGCCGCAGTAGGCACATGCGCAAAAAAATTCTTCATTGCTCAATAGCTGTACGTACCGTGTATAGGACAAAAATTTGTAGTCCTGGTGGTGGCGTCTCTTAATTATGAGTGAACATTTAAAACAAAAACCCAGAGAGACGTTTACCAACAAACAAACAAACAATCAGACTTACTTTTCATTCATCTTTTGTTTAATAATTCTTTGGCTCATCTGTTTCACAATTGGAAAATTGGCAAATATACTGTACATTAATGGTAGTCTGACAACAAACATTTATGATACGGGTAATACTTTCGATTTTGTACTGTAAGATTTCTTTACTGATGCAGCAATATACCTTATCAAATGCATTTTGGGTGATGTTTTAAAGTTGATTCTATACATCAATGAATGTTCAACATAGTATTATGAGCAATTTCTAAAACGAGACAAGCTATTCAGAAAAAAAATGCTCAAACAAGATTTTCAACACATCAATCACGTTTGGAGTCATCATTTTGCAAATTTTGCAAATTCTATGGTCGATACAATATACTTCTCAACAAATACAATAAATTATAAGGTTTAAATAACATTTTTGAATAAGTTTTCCTATTATATCACAAATGTAATAAGATTCGCTATAAACCCCGAAAAATGCCGAGTCACACCGGAAACAGTTATGTCAACCCTCGCCGGAAGCAGTTATGTCACTATTTCGATCACGTTCACGTGTTTTTACGTTACGCATTTTAGTTTGGGTTCGAGATTTTATGACGTCGGTTGCTAAGCAAAAGTAAACAACACAGCGTATTTCTTAACGTCAGGAATGCATTTTTGGATTATTTGTGTACATTTTAACGATTTTGAATGATTTTAAATTTTCTTTTAATTTTAAAAATGTCATATAACATATACCACATGGCTTCTCGGGCGACTATACCAGAATATTTGCCCCTCGGCATCGAGTGACATAACACTCCAGGGCTTTCCTGTCACCTCGGGGCAAATATTCTGGTATGTCACCCTCGAAGCCATGTGATATATGTATAATGCTGACTGCCCTCTCTCATACTAATCGTTAGGCCGTTATTTAAACACTAAATCTACAGACAGGGTGATTACATCGAAAACGGCAAATATGTTTTTGTCTAAACATTGCTAAGAAATACATTGTAATTATATTGCGGTATGTATGTTTGAGAAATTTTAAAATCTGTCCTCATTGTCTTCTGAAACACACACATACTCCTTAAATTACATGTTATATTAAGCACTGTGTTTGCTGTACAAATCGTAAAAACCGAGGTGCAATGTCCCCTTACTTCAGTTACCCGGGTAAGTACTGTCATGGAAATGAATCCCTCACGGATTAAACAGCCATGGCTTTATCTGGTTCAATATATCATTGGCATTAAACATCAATGCTTAACCAACCCAATCCACAAGTTATCTTTGTTTGAATAGTAGTATAACCTAAGACAAGGCTCGTGATCAATCAATGGTTGTCATACTTTGGGAATTGGTTTAGCAGAAGTATACGCTTAATCTTTTCTGCATAAATAAGAGCAGTGTGGAAATATGTTAGCTGTAATTTGAATGTTATAACAGTTTATCATATTTACAGGAATTTATCCGCTGTCAACTAAAGACATATAACTTATATAACAATGACCTCTTAGAACAATTGAGTTAACTGTCCAATATTTGTAGATTTTTAATATGTTATTGTTAATAAAGACTTGAAGAATAAAAGCATAAAAAGAATTCTATATTTGTTGATTTTGCGAATTGATATAGCAAAACAAATGTATGATTTTTATTCAAAATAGAAGTAAAAATCATTGATTTTATATGAGAATTACTTTGCATTATTGTAACTATTGACAGCATATTTTGTATTTTAAGGGAAAAACATTTTTTTATTGACGAGTTGACGGACAAAATATTCACAGTCAGATGTTAAGTCTTCATTGTGGATACACCAACCTTGTCAGCAAATACATTAATCATCAAGTAAAATGCTGACTGTCTTTTTTCATGCTAATTGAAAGCTCATTATTTAAAAATTGAGTTCTTGATGGGATTTTCCGTTATTTCTCGATTTTGACAAGGAGCACACCTCGGTTGTGAACGGTCGATAGAGAATCCTCACTCTGTAGCACATGATCCCACCTCTGATGTTTTAAAGGTCCGTGTTTGCTCTGGTCCTGTATTTGTATTGTTTGAAAAGAGCTTGAGTAATGTTCTTTTTTTCCCATAAAATGCAACATTTCTGAATAAGACGAAGGACCACAATTTACATAAACGTATATGCAGTATATGTAAATTATATGTCATTAGATGGAAAAAATAAAACATACTTTTAGCATATTTAGTGTTTAGCAATGCTTTTATCAAATACATACGCAAAATAAACCATATTTCATTGTATATGACACAAGGATACAAAGTTGTTTTTGTTAAATTAAACAACTGATGTTCAGTGTCCCTTCCAAACATTTTCTACTTATACGGGACGCCATCATATACAGCTTAAAATCAATATCGTTATTCAGCATTGAGAACCATTGAGTAGCAAAGATTATTTATATGAAGCAGAATTTGTGAAAAAGCTTAGGCGTAAAAAGAAGCAAACACTTCTTGTGGCCTTCTACTCGACATTTATATATATGGACGACGAATTGTCAATTAAAAATTGTAATTGATTCTTACTAATGAACAGTTTTCATGATCAAAGGTTCAGAAAACAATACAGGACAAGAGCAAAACAAACACAGACCTACAAATCCTCAGAGGTAAGATCAGGTGCCATGGAGGAGTGAGCATCCTTTGCTGATCTGTCACACCCACTGTGTGCTCCTTGTCGTGATCGGGAAATAACGGAAAAATCTGTCATCAATTCACTTATTGACTCAATGATATTGTATGTGCTGACTAGGTCAATGGACTCAATATTCTTTTTTCCACTCATGTTTAATAAAGTATAAAAAAAGTTAGATATTTATATTTGCTTTATTTAATTATACAAGGATGAAAACCTGAATATTGTCTTTACACTTTCAATCCTGAAAAACTGGACCATGTTGTGTGCAGATTGTCTGCATTTGTTGTTCGGATATAAACCTTATCCCCAGCTCTCAAAACGAGTGGAAATGTATTTGAACAATTTTCATATACTGTGCTTCCTTCATTGTTGCAGTTTCCTCGCCTTTTTCTTTGTCCATTGAGAAGGAGTTCCACGACAAAAGTCTTTCCTGGAGCCACGCAACTTGACCAAGAAAAAAGGTAGAGTCCTCCAGATGGTGCAGTGAACACTCCAGTATGCTTCTTGTATCCGTTCCCATGATTAAAATATATGCCATCGTAGACAACGTTAACAGGAGTATCCTTTTTAAGATGTTGTGTTTTGGTAACGTATGCATTAAATGCAACAATTCTGTATAAAATATAAAAAGAAAAATATAACAGAAAAAATTCTTAGCCATTATGAGGAAATAAATGATTTAAATTGAATGCTGCTCAATTAATTCCCCTTGTACACGCACATGTATCTCTTATTTGACTGTAGAGCTTTTAAAGATTGATTGATTGATTGTATATTTTTAATGTCCCTTTCCAGAGTTCTTCACTTATATGGTGACGTCAACGTATGCCTGTGAAGGATTTCAAATTTTGACCTTTACTCGGTATTCAGAGCAATTGAGCAGTGTGGGATTTTTATTGTGCCAACGCCTGCAGCTGACACGAGGCCTCAGTGTTTATGGTCTCATCTTTCACTTCAACGTGCCGAATGCATGGCGAAGGAACAGTTGCTACTCATTTCTATATCAACTTAGGTCAGTCGCCGCCGAGATTCAAACTCACGACTTCCCAATTACAGAGCTAGCGCTCTACCGACTGAATTATCGTGAACGCTGAGCTTTAAAAGACATGCAAAATCCCTTTCTAGACCTACTCGTTAACACACGCTAATAAATTATAAAACTCTCTAAAAATATATATAAAAACTGCTACTTCGAAAAAAAAAACCTATATAAAGGGAGCATAGCATAATTGCAAAATTTTCTTTTTATTGGACCCGTATGAAAAAAGTTATATCGGGGATTCAGAAATAAAATACAAAAATAAAAAGTACCTTGTGAAATAGCGTTTGGATTCTGAACACATCGGTATTTAACTTCTAGATATTTAGAGTAATTAGGACAGGGATCTCCGAAGTGTTGAACATTAGCGTGAATGTGGCATGTCTTGTATCTGTTGCAGTTCCATTTTGTCTTGATTTCAGACCACTTCGAACGACAAGTCCGAGTTTTGATTTTACCACTAGGACACACGTGTTCATCTGTCCGTCCGTAGTTTGCAGATAAAATCTGAATCGGGGTTCCTTTTGTATAGCAGATAAAACCCTTTTAGCCAACACATAGAGAAAACGATTGATCTTGAATGAAAAAATGAGTTATCAGGCTAATTCTTATTAAAGTTGAAAAGACAAGTTTGAAAAAGAAAAAAAATAAGAATTAAGAACTCACCAGACGACTCTACTATTCTGGACGATGAAAACAAAATAACAAAAGCAGCAGCATTGAAACACAGCATTTTTCGAGCTCTAAAGATATTTAAAGAGTATATTACTATGTATGAATATTTAGCCGCATTACTGTATACAGGATTATTTTCGTCCCTTGTTATTTTCGCCTTTTTTCGCTTAAAAAGGAATATTTCCTTTTATGTTCACTCTTTCATAGTTTTGTTCAAGAGGTTAAACCGCATGCTTAAGTGCCTAGGTTTTAATTCGTCCAAATTGGGAAAGGGTGAAAGGGGTGAAAGAAAATGTGACAAAAGTTTTCCTGTTTATAATAATATTCTATAAAGATAAAAGTGGTTCGGTGAAGAAAATATTATATAGATTGCAATACGCACGTACATATTGTACAATATTAATATTTTAATTACCTTTTTTATTTCGAAAATTCCGATATTTGAACATAGGAGAACAAACAGCTGTATATAAAGATAAAAAGTTCGTGATTCTATGTAACATGTGTAACTTAACTATGAAATTGATATCTCCAAATAATATTTCATATACATTCAAATATATCTTAAAAATGAGACATTTACACGCTAAGATTGTATTTTATTTCTCTACAAACACAAATTAAAACATTTACCGAAAAAATATTTTCTTCCAATAGTGAATGTGAATTGAAAAGAAAACTTCAGGATATCCCCATATTATTGTTACATTACATTAAGTATATATACACGAAAAATATTATCCTTGCCATTAAAAAAATAACGTGTTTAATTCACAATATTTATCCCTCGCCCTTCCCTTTGCTCTCGATGTCGAGATAATGACAGCCTCCAAAGAATTAGTTTTCTTATTTAATTTGGAGGGATTTGGAGAGAGGAGTAATAAATTTACCACAACAATAATCTCTATGAAATATAAAAACAAATTTAAAATAGATAATGTATGTTATTTCTCTATTGGAATTCTGAAGCTTGGTATTCATTGTATAATAAACAAGAAACAAGAAAGGCTAGCCTGTTTATGTACTATAACTACGAAAATATCAACAACTACGTACAGGAATAATGTGCAACGACATATGCAAAGTAGGGTGTTTATCAAAAAGTGTTACTTGAAAACTCCAAAGAGGAATTTTAGAAACTTCCAAAATTAATGTTAAATAATTGTATCAAAATCAATTGCATCATTGTACGATTTTCAAAACTTTACAAACATTCCCTACACTAAATTAAGGTATGTCTCTATACAAACTCATATACATGAAATGAAGCGCATCTTACGATTTAATTGTAAACCTTGACATCAGTCACATGCAATTTTTTAATGTTACAAATATTTTACTGAAACATACGCAAGTGAGTTAAGGCTAAATATGGATATTTCTATGCAAATGAGCTAATAAAAATTCATAATTTTTATATTTTATTTACAGAGAAGATTCAAATTGATTTTCTTATACATACTTAGTACCCACAGTTTATTAATTCAAGTGCACATTATGACGTCATATTATGACGTCATTGTTCTCTTCCATTCATAGTATTAAATTACATCAACAAAATCACGTCGGCGCAAGGGCATATCCTATCTAATTTAAAATAAATAATGTATAACATTAAGGAGAATATTCTTAAAATTAATAAAATTGCTGTACAAATCCTATGCACTTTCTTAATCGATAAAAATTTTAGAAAACTTACACTGGACTGTGAATTTTTACCCTGTTTAAACTTAAAACTGCAGGAATAGTAACTAAACAATTGCAGTGCCGACATTTGTGCAGCAATATCTTAAATCCTTGGAATATCCTGCATCTTTTTATACCTTGTTTCTGTAAAACAAAGTAAGGTATGCCCTTGCGCCGAAGCGATTTTTTTTTATGTTTCTTATAAACTTCTGTAGTACAGGTCGATGACGTCATAATATGACGTCATAATGTGTACTGGCTATCGCATGTCGTGGGTACTAAGAATGTATTAGAAAACAAGTCATAGCATTTTCTGTGCGGAAGGTAGAGTAATTATGGAATTTAAATAGATATTTTGCATAGAAACCTCTATATCTAGCCTTAACTCACATGCGTATGGGAATAACAAACAGTATTCAAGATCAAAAGTCCATGAAATAATAAAAAATGGAGTAGAGCAATCACACACCTCCAAAATATCAGTGGTAAGAACCTACTCTGAGACTGATGTAGATTATTCAATTGTATATTGTTAAACGTCCTTCTAGAGAATTTTTCACTCATATGGAGATGCCTCCATTTGCATTCTAAAGCTACAAATTTTGTCTTATGCTCAGCACTATGGACTATTGAGCTATTGAGCAGAGATGGATCTTTTTTCGTGCCAACACCTACTGAGACATGGGACCTCGGTATACAAGGTCTCATCCAAAGGAGCGGTCTCCACTTCCCACATTGGGATTAAAACTGCGACGTAATGATCGATTTATTTCTTTGCGACCACTGCGCTATGCGGGGATGTAGAAAGGATGCTTTCGTTTCTCATTGATAATATTCAATCAGTTTCCGGAGACAAGGTCCTCCATCGAGACTTGTTGCCAACACTTGTCAGTAGACCTGTTTTTGAATTAAATGGAATTCAAATGGAATGGTAAAATATTGAATATTGATCAATTAAACGAAAACTATCTTACGATGCGGGTTTGAATCCTACAGTGGAATTTGGAGACTGGTCCTTCGAATAAGACCTTATAAACATCCCGTATCGCAGAAGATTTTGGCACGAAAAAGATCCCTGTTCGATGGCCCTGAGTGCCGAACATAGAACAAAATATCACAAAATTTCAAAACTCGCCTCTGGTAATGGTGGCGTTTCCATATCAGTTGAAAATTCTCCAGAGGGTAGTTAAACAGCATACAAACAAATACAGAAAAATACAATACAATACATCATTCTGTGTAGAGCATACAACAAAATTGACAACATGATTCAGCCTGTTTGGATATTCCTATAAGAAAAGATAAAGAAACGCGTTTTAATTGTTGCTGGCATGTAAGCTCCTACTGAAAGTACTTCATTTTGGGGTAGCTATTAGATACCAGTACATGTTTCAATATGAAGATTCAAATAAAGTGATAGTGAGGTTTTATCATCATTAGTGTCTCCTTAACTTCTGTTCCATCAGGAATGAGGGGATTCCATGGCATAAACCAGTACTGAGGAGACCACAGTCCATTGAGCAAGGCGTGGTGACAATAATTAAACCACCACCCAGCCCGGTAGGTGGCAGCACAGTCGTACGCTGTTGTCCCGTCGTTATCCTGGTCCGGGGTACTGAAGGACATCCGGTATAAATTAGCATCCGGTATTTCAGATACATGTACTAGCATTCTGTCACCTAAAATTAATATGATATTAACTTACTACAATATATGGGAATAAAAAAAAGTATTAAAACTCAAAAAGTTCATTCAAACGATCTAAGTCGTGAGCAGAGGAAACACGGACCTCCAAAACATCAGATGTGGTTCAGATGCCATAAAGGAGTAATACTAGACTGACAATTAGTATGGAACAATTCAATCAGCTTTTGACTTATGCATGATATTTTATCAGGTCGTAGAAATCCAAACCAAAATTTCATGAAGTTCAATATGTTATAAGATACGATTAATCGCTTCTACAATCTATATTTATTATGATAAACAAGGTTTAACATTATTTATTGAACGTATTGATATTTTTATGCATGGTATTCCACACGCATGGTGAAGTATATAGTGATAAGTCAGTAAATTTTTAAGCGTTTTATTAATGATTGAAACGGTCTCCAATCTCGTTTAAAGTCTTCATTATGCTTGTCAGCAAACACAATTCATCACTATGGTTGACATTTTCTCACATAGCTAAAAATTCCACTACATGTTATTAAAATATGTGCTCTTATGATTTTAGTGTTAAATTGAAATTTCAAAAAAATAGGTCAATGAGTATCTTCTCAGAGTTTAATGAACTCCTATTCTAAGACCTAAATTACTTCTAACAATTTTCCTCCCAAAGAAATCCACTTTTAAGCATGCATTGGTAACTATAAATTAAGCTGAAAATGTGTCGAAAGGATCTTAACCAAACTCTTTAAAAATGAGTGTGCGTGTGAAAATAACAGTTTTACATAGTTTTCAGATGGATTTCGAAAATCAAAAGATTTAAAATAAAGCGATCAGATTGATCTTTTTAGGTTGTTGATACTTAGTAATTAACGATGCTTAGAGCTACATTCTACAAACGCTTAGTATTGCAAAGGCAATTACCAATTAATCGTTAAAAATGTGCACATGGTCTATGTGAAAATGATTATCTTTACTGATATATTCGATTATGTGATGCATGACGAAACATGGCAGCACATTTCATACAGCCAAAAAGAAAGCGTGATTATTAATTATATATCATGTTTCTCCAAGCGCTTTGTTGAGGCGTTCGATTGAATATTCCTATACATTGTAAGAAAATATTAATTAACTTGTACAGTAGACATTTCTTTTTAATAATTAAATGAAATTTGCTACTTACCTAAGGTTCCCTGGGAAGGACCTGCCAGTATAAGACTGTACTTGTCTCTCTCGTCAGATACAGAAAACTGATCATACATCTGATGATAACTTGTACCGTTGTTTAGTGTGATCGAAATATACAGGTGAGAGTTAATGTTCTTAGTAAACAGGTGTATGATGTCATTTCCTGAAATAAAAAAAAATGAAGGTGCCTTGATAATTATTGAAGTGTTGAATGGAGATTTATTGTATCATTTTGTGCAACTAGAATGAAAATACTATATTAGTATTATTATGCTTATATATGTTCAAAACTTTATTGCTTAATTTATTTACAGGGTATGGTATGTTAAAATTAAGAAGTTTATCTGTTTAAAGAGATCTTAAATAGATATAAAGATAAAAAAAATTGAAAGCGTACAGAGTAAAATAAGTTTGAAAACCATCTTAAAATTTGCAAAATAAGGACTCTAGAATTATCATAAAAATAAAAAGACATCAACAGTATTCTAAAATGAGCCAAAAAAAAACCACAACATATTTGGGATTGTAATCTTGGTCAATATAACTTGGCATATTTGCTATTGTCCTACATTTCTCCCTCCCCCTTCTCTCTCTCTTTCTCTCTCTCTCATATATAAAAAGCTTTTCAATTTTGACATGTTTGAAGAATGAAAATGTTTTGCTTGTTAATAAATTATGCATAAAAAATCAAAATACTGTTACATATTATTGGTAGTATAAAATTACAAACCGATCCAATATGCGGTTTCTGCTTCTCCAAACCCTCGCTTATGATCTACCCAAGTTCTGTCAAAACTAACGGATCCGCTCCTCTGCCTTTGAATTGCCTTAACAGAAAGGTATAAATAATTGCATTAAAGTGATACTGATATTATGTCAAAAGCAAAACATACCAGATCCTTATTTTTAATGAAATGGGTCTTTGTAAGAGTCTCTCTTGCTGTGAAATAAAACCCTTTTTCTAAAACTGTGTGACACTTCTAAGTATTATATTTGTTTAGACTTTAAAATACGAATAATTAAGCTAATATTTTGAGAAAATATTTGTTTTTCATAAAATTTCATAAAAACTAAACGCTATGGTACAGTTGCTATTTTTTGTTGCTTTTATTATATATTAAAGTGTACAGTATAAACAACACGAAAGGGTAGCTATTCCATTTACGAACAAGCAACCTGCACCATTGCAGTTATAGAAAAATGGCTGTTTGTCACTTACTGTTACCCCTCATATTTAAGTTGTACACAGTGCCTATTCTTATTATTAACTTTTCACTCTCTGTCATGCTTTACCGTATAACAGAGAACATATATACAACTATGCACATTAGCTGTTCTTGTTACTTACCGTCCACCCTCCGCCATTCGTCACCATATCACAGAATACATAGATCACGTGACATCGTTTTCTGTACGGAGATATACCGTATATCCCAGACTGAGTGTGGCCATTGTTATAATACTCCTGACAATCCTTTGGAAGAGTTGTATCTGAAATTAAAAGATTATTGTAAAATTAAGTTTGATTTATTGGTTTGTGAATCACACAAACTTTTATCATAGGAATATTTCATGAGTCTATGTGACTTAAAAAACATTAATTCACACTAAATGTGATAACATTCTTAATATTTACATTTGGCATTTAATTAAGGCAATCAACAACAAAAATTACTCAATGTTTGAATATCTCGCTGCCCTTCTTGGCAGTTTTTGATCATTTTCTCTGTAACCTCATATCAGTAAGAATATCTACTTTTATATTCCTTCGCCTAAGTTTATACACATTTACATGCAGTTGGCTATGAGAAAAACACATCATATTGAATACATGTGCAAAAAAATCAGTTATAATTTCTTCCCATTTCCTTCATTAATCATAACGTTTTTAATTGTTGCAAAAAAAAAATCATGATCACTTAGTGGAAAAATTTTCTGTTTTTGTCGCCCGCATTACACAGTGATTAGAGCGTTTGTTCAAGGGTGACAGCAATGTGAATTGATCATTAAGCCGCGGGTTTGAATTCCACTGCAGTACTAAGATCCTGTACAGCTTCTTGGCCTTGAGGGGCAAAACATTCAGCCAACAACTCGCAAATGTCTTTTTACCAATAATTTTGAAAAGGGTATTAAAAAAACAAATAAAACTATCTTGATATTTGATTTTAAAAATCATCAGATTATACTTTGTTATTCTTTGTCATCTTTTATAACTTGTATATTGCTTTACGTACAAATTGGGAATGTTTCACTCACATAGAGATGTCACCACTTACAGATGAACGGCTTAAAATTACGACTTTAACTCGAAATAAGGACCATTAAGGAAGGGGTGTTTTTATCGTGTCAACGCTTGACGTGACAAGGGCTCTAAGATTTAGAAGGTCTCATTCGAAGAATCCGTAACTTTCACTAAAGATTCCCAGGCACAAAGACGTTGTGCACAGAACTGGGGCTAAATTTGTCACTTCAAAATATCAATTTTCACATTATTGCATACGTCGTCTAAGCGTTAATACGTCAAAATTAAAGGCGAAGCAAATGAAACTAGTACTACATTCTTTTTTGCTCTTGATTTCTAAAAAAAGGTTTTAATTTTTTAATTGCTTTTTCAAATAAATGATTTTTATTTATTTGCGCATGTTAAATATTTGATTTATCTGTTACAAGTTTTTTCATTCAAAAGGAATACAGATCATATTTATGATATACTCCCTTTAAATATCATATTACGCATATTTGTGTCGTAGTCTCAAAACCGATCGACTAGACATGAAAATTACTCTATCAATCTATCTAACAAACTTTTAGCTTATTAAAGAAAAATTTGACTACTTCTGGATTTGCTAACTTCATTCATCACTTTGCGAAAGAACCTGTAATCTTGTAAAAACATCTTTACGAAACATTTCGTCTTTTTTGTTATTTGTCTAGATTACGGGATATAATGGAAAACTTCCAATTTTATGAACTTTGTGATTGGTCAGTATATTGAAAATGTATTGGTGGATTAAGTCGAATATAATCACAGGACGTTATAGAGGTTTTATACAAAGTGGCTGAAAAATTTATAGAGCTAAAACAATAAAATGAACAAAAATACTAACACCCGTCGTTAATAGTATAACAAGTTAAAAAACCCAATGTTCTAAGCGACGTCTTGGTGAAGAACATTCGCTTCCTATATGTCTTTATTTGTGAAGAACGAAAAAGAATTGTGATTTTGTCCGTAATTATTAAATCATATCAGAACTATAATTCATAAATCAAAGATTAGTTAAAATAGATTGTAAAGCATGGAAAATGATACGTACGACCTGCGCAGTAATACTTCCATCCGGGTTCTGTTGAGTCCATTTCGCCCCTTAGGCAGTATTTGTGCAGACGACATTTTTTATCAATCGAGTTAAACCCGAAGCATTGACAGTGTTGTTTACACAGAAAAGCACAGTCCGAGAGTGACTCACTGTCCTCTTCAGATATCAGTTCTGTTTCTGATTTAAGGCCATCGAATTGTGATTCCGTCGTATATAATTGACCAATCGTATTCACTATCATTAATATGGACAAAATGTAGAAAGCCAGAAGAACAGACTTTTTAAAGATTGGCATTGTCTTAATAACAACGTCCATTTAACACTTACTGTTCAAAATAACACCAATGATAAATAATACGAACTATTCATTATCACAAAAATCGGTCAAAAAGACAACAATGTAATATAGTTCCTTACATAATATTGCAAAAGAATAATCTTTTATCAGTAGTGAATAACCTAATCCTATCTTAATGACTGTTGAAGTGCACCTTCTGTTTTATCTTGATGTGCATTAGCTTGCTTCCTTTAAGAGTTACTTTTGAATTGCATGATTGAGTACACCATTTGAATAATTAGCATGAACAAAACAAAACGACAATTAGATTGAAGGTCAGCCAATGAGAAAGATAATTATATTTCTGGGCAATAAACTGTATACATGTACTATTTTCAATTTGGAACATTGTTGCTTTATTTATATCACCTACAATGTAAAAACGGTTTTCATTTTTTCCCGAAATAAACAAGAAATTAGTTCATTTTACAAATACAAATATGAACATGCTAATTAATAAACATGTAATAATCTTTTGAATGAAAAGTGAAGGATATTTTAAAGCACCATAAAGGACAGATGATACAAACAAACGTTTGTCCAAAAAAATGAAAATAACACCTTGAGTCATGTTTTAAGGAGTAAAATGAAGCGGTTTCACCGCATAGTTTTTAATCTTTTATTCAATTTTACACTGAGTGACAAATATTTGCATAGATTAGTAAGGATGGCATAAGACAGGCAGAATCTTTAACATCATACAAGGTTTACAATTTTATTCTAGAAATTTATCATTTGCATCATTTACATCACTGAAATTAAGCCAAAAAATATACTAATCTAGGCATCCATTTTTTGTATCATCTGTCCTTAAAATGACGTAAACACTGTTTTTGTATTTTATAAATAGATATCAAGGCAAAATAATGACAAAAATGAATTCATTTTAGGCTTTAAATTAGATAACATAGTTAACCTACATTTCTGAATAATCAAAATTGTTCAGTTAAATTGATTTTCACTCTGATAATTGGAGATTGTATATCTCGTTAAATAACTTCTAGAGACAGAAAAAGGCACGGCCATTTTATTGACAAAGTAAACCTTGCTCGTTTAATATAGATATATAGGGTATAAAGGTAGACATGTAGGCACAAACAGAAGAAAACTTGGAATATAAAAATGTTATTAGAGTCTGAAATTCAAGTGATAAGAGCAATGCTATTCAAAACATTATCCCAATGCTTATTTTATCCTATTTGTTGTGAGATAAAGGAATATTGATTTAATCTTTCCCAGGTTTATTAAAACAGCACAAATTTCGTCACCGACCTCTGCATAATATAGGTAGGATCAGATACTCTGTAGGAATTGCATTTATTAAATAAATTCAATACGTTACATGTTTATTACCAACACAGCAAGTAAAACTGACCTGTACCATCAAAAGGGTGTTTTAAAGCAGTGTCTTATACTTATTCCTTCCAACAAAAATTTAAATATGCTTATCAATATTAAACGTCATGGTGATATTTAATGCCTTTAATCATATATTTTGCGCTTAAATTCAACCGCAGAAAATGCTATGGTTTGTTTGCATTCCCATACTGGAATGTTATTTTATGTCAAGGTTAGGAATTTGAGAGCTTTAAAATTAATAAGAGATACCGGTATGTTTAAATCTATAAAGCATGACATCGCTAATTACATTTTAGATGTAAAATATGAAAACTTGCTCGATTTGAAATTAAAAAGCGCTATTTACAGATAATTTCACAAATGTGTAGTTACTTTTGTCAATTTCGACGTCATAAATTCATAATACATCATGGAAAGCGAACAATAGCTGATGATGATTTAAATTACTTGTTTCTGTCACAAGGGAAATCAAAAATCTAAAACCTCCTTTATCATTGTTTCGAATATAAATTAAAAGGGTTACTGAGAATTGTATGGTTATATATGTTACTTATCGTGCAAATCTTGCCCTTAAATGCCTGAAAAGGGAAAAAAATATTTAAGAATGCCTTCTCAATGTTTGAGTTGAACTTCTACATCGAGATACATGTAAATATAAGTAAGATTTGAAGAAAATCCTTTCTCAAATTAAAATAAAATGCATTCAGTAGAAGTAAATGTTAGAGCTCTTTCGCTCTACATTACTTTCCCTATGCATAAACACATGTATAAGGTTTTTATGTCGCGTGTATATTCAAATAAACTTGCATGTACATGTATATATTCCTTTCTGGGAAAAAAGACATAATCTCCTAGATTAGACCTTAGGCCTTTGTTTCCACCTCTGAAATTTATGAGGTCCTATCTTCAAACACTTAAACACTCAAACACTTTTAAATTCATATCGTTTGCAGTTTTGTATGAAATTAATCTCTCTTTGTCATGTTTTCATTTTCACTGATTAAAATATCGCTTAAAATTTGGTTTAAAATTACGATAATCAAACTATTTTTCCTGACAATTTGCAAATAATTTTACCCAACCCTCTTACAAGGTCTTTTCTGTGATTATATTTTTGAAAAGAAATTAATATGCTAACAAAGAGGATTAACGTTTGTAACTTTTTGAAGTTAGATAATAAATTGGAAAACTTTGTCTTGAACTAGATCAGTTTCACTATCAAGCCACCTTTAAATTTATCTATTACAAAAGAAATCAATATTTTTCTTGCACATTGATTCTTTAGTAGTTCTCAAGGCCTGAATAGCATTTATTTCCTATAATATATCATTCTAGCTAACTTTATTTTGACATCTGATCCTACACCTTTGTGTTTAGTCCCTTGCCGGTTCTGTCTATCTGTCATTCTTATCCGCTTGGTTATCCGCAGTTTTTTCTAACCATTACACATATTGAGCTGATTTTTGGTATATGTTAATGCATTTTGATGATTTACAGATCAAGTTTTAATTTCTTTTCGCCTTATTCATTTTGAGGGAATTTTGGCATTTTCTTTTTTTAATTGGAATTACAATCGGGTTCCTGGTGCTCTAAATTAAAATTCCAAAAGAGCTCCTACTCTAAAGAGAAAAAGAGAAACACGGTACGAGACATGTATTGCTTATGCAACACTTTCAGGATGCTTGATATGTTATTTAACTAGGAAGGATCTGCCTACCTGGTCAATGATAAGAGGTCGAGGTTTTTGGGACCAATCAATAGGAAGGTGTTTATTTTATCATCCTTTGGACCTGCTTACGA
>PRKT01002445.1:0-14664 GCA_003671525.1 Saccostrea glomerata | reverse complement strand
GAAATAGACATTTCCTTTTTTTTTTTTTTTGCTTGTCAGGTTTTTTTGGAGGTACAAAAAATTTTTTCTTACACTTAGCCCCCCCACTTTCAATTTGCTTCCGACGCCAATGTATATATAATCTATACTTTTGCAGAAAAATGCTTTTGAAATGCTCCTTAGAACTGAGCAGCTACAGAATTCAGCAGAGCCTTAAAAAATCCAAAAAAAATATGCAAACTATGCATTAATGTTCTCTCTACAATCATTTGTTGAGAAAATGTCTAAATTTTGCACTTTTAAATGATAATTTCAAGTTCAAAACAAGGTACCGTTTCTTCAA
This sequence comes from Saccostrea glomerata, assembly GCA_003671525.1. NCBI lineage: Eukaryota > Metazoa > Mollusca > Bivalvia > Ostreida > Ostreidae > Saccostrea > Saccostrea glomerata. The sequence goes on along the minus strand of PRKT01002445.1, from coordinate 14,342 downwards.
AATGAGTGTAAAGAACCATGAAAGTAGTTCATGGATAGCAGAACGTGGCCTATTTTTAGCACAGAATTTTGTTTTCCAGACCTCTTCTTAATATGGAGGGACATAACAATCTTTAAATGTAGAAGAGAATTACAGTTGCAAAATATTTCAAATAATATGAACACTTTTAAAAGGGGAAATGTGTTATTGTATTATTATCAAACAGTTGTTAAATAGTGTACGTATTGATATAAAAAAATTCTTTTAAAACTCTTTGATGCCAGGTAAGGAAAATGAGCACCATCAAAGTTAAAAATTAAGAGTTTGTAAGTCTGCCACAGATAACTTATATTATCTATTAAATTTGAATTATTACCAATGAAACACAAAGAAAATTAGACACAAAAAATCGATATGAATGACCTTGTTTTAGTATCTACAATTAGTACGAGAGGTAATCAAAAAGATCGCGAACAATCTCTTTATCTACAAAACCACAATTCAGATAAGAAACAAATTTGGTACACACATAGCCATACACACGTTCTATAAATAACATATGCTGAATAAAGTTTTGCTCCTTGTTTAGGACGTCACAATGTGAAAAAGACTTCACTATGCAGGTCACTTGTGCGGAAAAATGATTGTCTCAGTGGAACAAGTTCAACAAACGACTGTAATATTTATGGTTTATCTTAGAAATACATTTGAAGTAGCGTAAATGTATGAGAATTCGTTCACAGTTTATTAAGAAAAATGAATTCCTATAATTTCAATCATTGATTGGATAGATCGTTTTAGTGAAGGTAGGCAGATGGTTAAATATGATACTTTAATTGTTATGTTGCCCGACGAAAGCAAGTTTGAAAAGGGATGTGTTTTTAATTTCGCAATTTGCTATTAAAGACCTCCAATTTATACTTTGAAAAAAACTTGAATATTTCAACAATAATATAATTATCAAATACCTAAGATATAGTTTACTTTTTGATAACCCCTCGTATACTGTGTCAAATAAATATTTACAATTTTCGTTACAGCGGAGCAACATTTGAAAAGGAATGAAATCATTCAGAGTGGGTTAGGAGATTTACTGAATAATTTTTTTCTATTTGCTCATTTTGTCAAAATTACACTTTTACAGTGTAAAGAAAAAAATTCAACATAATTAAATATTTCAGATCATCTTTAAAATGACCTTTGGCGGTCCTCCCAAATCAGGGAAAAAATTATTGGGTCCGTATTCATAGGTGAGAAAAAAAGTTCCTTAAAATTTAAACATATTTGTTGACGGAAGAAAAAGATAAAAATATTGTGAAATTGGATGTAAAAAAGATTGAGTCTAGCCATTTCTAGTAGGTCGGGAGAGAGGGCAACCAAACATTTTTATGATAAGTGGACTTATAAGACTAGTATATGCCCCATCACATACTTAGTAAATAATGCAAAAAATTTTAAGCTTTGGCACTATTTTGAAAGACAAACATAGGATTTTCGGGGGGGGGGTTAGCCTCTCACTCTTTTTTTGCGAAGATAGACATAACATATGCAATGGATCTTTCTTTGCAAACACTGTGCTCGCTTCTAAATTTCAAAGAAACAACTCAATACTAGTATATCTTATCAACCTTCGTATGTTAAATGAGTGAGAGCTTACAACGTTATCAACATAATGAGACATGATGTGTTTTTATGTCCAAACATTACTCCATACAATGTGTGGGTCATTGCAAACAATCTAGCTATTTATGTGAGGTGCCTGGAGGAAATCCTATAATTGTCTATTTTTTATATCTAACTGCTAAACAAAAAAGACATATGTACCAACTTTTCGAATTTAATACATGTAATTACAATTTGTTTTTCATCCACCGCATATTGTTTAACATTTTCAAATATTTTAAATGCTAAGCATCCTCCTTGCAGTGCCCCATTTGAAAATAAGTTCTATCGCCACAGAAAAAAAGACCCGCCGTAAACACATTTATGTCTTCTAATGCTTATAGGCAAGATCACCGCAGCTTGTTTTTGCTAATTTTGTTAAAGTCAAATAAAACACTTTCATGTTGATGATTAATGTCATTTATCAAAATGACGGTATAGATGTAAACAATTTAACAAACGAGAAGGGGATCAGATTCACAAGCTTTGCTTATCAGTTACGTAAAATATGATAATGTCTGATCCCCCAAAAATGACTAGAAAAAAGTATTTGTAAGACAAGACAATCAAAACATCATATTAAAAAGTTAGCAAAAAGATGGCACAACAAAACGAAATAGGCCACAAGAAGTGATATGCAGGTCACATCCATGTAAGATGTGACATGCATATCACATCCGTGCCATCCAAGGTGAGCTTGCACACATCAAATCTATATGGAAGCAGTTAATCACTGGCCTCTCCATACATTGCATCTTAAAGTAATGAAATGAAAAATCTACCTTTCATTTTTCATTAAAGTTTTCACGAGAATGTAGTTACATGTAATATAATGAAGGAAATACATGTATTGATATAATATCCGAGCAATGTTAATAATTAAGGATATTAAGAAATACATGTAAGAATGGAAGAAAGCTAATTTCAGAGTAAATGAAAAATCAAAAAGCATTGGCCGTAAACACATTTGTTTAGGACACATTTTATCTTTTTTCTTGAGTTTTAAAGAAACCAAGAAATTATCAAGACTTGCTTCATGAAAAATTTAACATAATCATGGTAATAAACGCATCTATCCACAGCAAATATATGCACATGTCAACCACGTGCTCAGTGAAATAACATTAACGAGGAAACTCGATCTATAAACAGGGTTAATATTGCGTTTTTTCATTAATCAGACGATGCGATGCAACAAATAAAAGTAGTAAGTTATATAACCTAATGATTATTACTTAGTAATTTTTGGTCTTGGTGTTATTATGGTCGCATTTATTCTAACATCAATGTTATTCGAACTCCGTGTGACAGAGGAATGGCGGACGAAATAAACACATGGCCTCAGAAAGACCCCCATATGAAAAATCAAATTTTCAAGAATTAAAGATACATGTAATGACAAGAAAAAAACGAAACAAATTGTTGTAGCCATATTATCAGTGATTCGAACTGACATAATTTTCCATGCATTTTTCATCTCGTGAATGCTGTAGCTGTGCAGTTCTAACATGATTAATTTCCTCCTAATTTAAACAAAATAAACTTAATTATTTACTAATTTTTGTCTCTAACAGTAGGTAATGAGTGCATTAGCATTTTGAGTAACTTTGGGCTAGTTTAGTAGAAGTATTAAGCGCATTCTTAGTATTTCTTATTTTACACCAGACTTGATCAAATGTGGCTTGTACATCCCCCTAAAGTTTTAGCACGGGCATCCCTACATTTCTTTGTTCTTGCACACGTCGAAATAACCATTACGCCAAAGATAAAGTAACAGTAGATAAACAATATTCTGTACAGAGATCAGTATTTCAAAAGAATGATGTTTTTAAGACAGCAATTCAAGAACTTCTTTGCTCATCAGAACATATACATACATGTATATCATAACATCTTCATATATTTATACAAACTTAAACCCTTTCATTCCTTGCAATTACCAATGGGAGAAAAGACTATCATTCCTTTAAAAAAAAATTTTGTCATGTGCATTTGCACTAGAAATGAAAGCCATTTATTAAAAGTCAATAAAAAATTAACTGCACATAAAGTCCTCCCTTTACCTTAACCATAAACTTAAAGCAATATGAGCTGTATTTTTTAGAATTTTATTTTGCTGGTAAAAGTGTTATTATGATTAATCTGTATGTAATCTAAACCCTTATGATCATTAAAACCAAAATAAAGATTAAAAATGTTTCAGAAGAAATATTTCTGTACAACTGAATATACAGTTTTATATAAGAAATCATTATTGTACAGGATGACAATAATTCAATTTTGCTTTAACCAAAGCGCATAAAAAGTTCTTTCATAGCAAATATGAACAGCAGAAGCTTATAAATCTTCTATTTTTCTGTCATTGAAATAGTAAATTACAAATTTACAACATTTTCTTCCGATGTCAAACATGCAGCTCATATTGCTTTAAAGCAGTATATATAAGTATTTGTTACATTGCAGCTATCCCACCATCACCTCCGAGTCTAAGTCCATATTTGGGCATGACAATAAATTCCATCACTGACAATTTTGTCAGACATGTCTACGAGGGCGATTTAATGAAATTTCGGTGTTATGTATATTCTTCGGCGGAACCTCCGATCACATGGACATGGTATTGTGGGGAAGAACAGATGAACAGTGTAATATTTTCAAGCACAGATACTTACATGAATTTCACGGCGACTAGGAATCATGACGGGAAATCTTGCTATTGTAGAGCGAAATCACAATCAACTATTTTATTTTACGACTACCCATCTTATTCTCGTAATGTGGTTCGTGTTTATTGTAAGTATGCGTTTACATTATATTTTTTATTAATTACTCAATCAAACTTACACACAGAACCTTACATCTTCATTCTCGCCCCTTAAACACAAACATAAAAAATAATAATAATAAACTAGAGCAAAGCTCGTTGCAAAGCAACGAGCAGGTCTTCCGTCCGGTTTTGACCAGAAGTACCGGAAGTGACAGAACAAAAGAAAGCAATGAGATCAGAAGTCTCCAGTGACATTATAATTTCAATTTTGCATCAAAACCTTCAAACTAAGCCATTTTTTGCTACTTCCGGTTTGACCGGGAGTGACGACTATGGACGGAAAAATTAATTTTTATGCTTCCAGAGACATATGTTACCACAAAACTTGTCAAGAACGGCAAAAAAACGCGTTTTCCGACTACTTCCGGTTTGGCTGGAAGTGACGACGCCGGACGTATTTTGACGACGCCAGTAGATTTAGCTTGACATTTTGAACAAATTTGTTTCTTTGACCTCTTTCAAATTCTTAATACTTTTTGACTTATGAAAGAAAAACTTTCGGCCCCTCTAGGCCCTTAATTTTAGGGGCCAGCCCTTTTTCAAAGAAATCATTTGAAAGATCTTGAAATTTTACACTTCTTTTGTTCTATATGTTTTAAAAAAATGTTTACAAGTAAAAAGATATCGTAGAAAAAGTGTAAAAAAAATTTGAAAATTGCCACTTGTCATTTTTCGAGCCATAGCCAGCGCCGACGCACTGCTCTTCCGGTAAAAACGAAAGACGTTACGCATATCTATAGACTTTGGTCTATCATACCTAAAAGTTTCATGTTTCTATCTAGAGCCATTATTGAGAAGGTCTGGAGACAACTTGACCCTTTAAAATTCATAAAATCGGCAATATTTCCAAACCGGAAGTGACGTCATCAAAACGGAAAAAAATGCATAAGGTTCAAGTAATGTAACATAAGTCCTGAAAGTTTCGTTGAAATTCATCGAGCCGTTTTCGAGAAATCGCGTGCACAAAATCGGTAAGAAAAAAAAGAATAATAATAATAACGAGAAAATGAACGGACAAGGAGGTCCTCTGAATTTTGATAAAAGGGCGATAACTCTAGACCGGAAGTGATTGTCACAAAATCCTTCAGCCGGTATAAACTTCAGATTATCCTGCAACATCCCTGAAAATTTGAAGCAAATCCATCCAACCATCTCTGAGAAATCTTCTGCACAAAATTTGTGCAGAAAAAAAGAATAATAACTCGATACGATCTCGTTGTGAACAACGAGTGGGTCTTCCGTTCGATTCTTGATGAGATGAGATAAGATTTTGAATGAGACTTTCATTCTTAAGTAATGATTTTCCATTATCTGTAAAAAGACATTGAACAATAAAGACTTCTAAAATCGACTTTAGGCCCCTCAGGGCCCCTAATATTAGGGATCAGCCCTTTTTTCTTCATAACATTTTAAAGCTCTCAGGATTATGAACACTTTTTGTCCAACAACTTTTCAGAGATTCTTTTTCGTTTTCGAGTTATTAGGAAAAGTATTAAGGAACCAGCCCTTCAGCTCCCTAATGGGGACGCTTAGCGAAAAATGAAAGGTTGCATATTGTTCAGAACATTATTTTGAACATCTTTTGTTCAATGTTACTTATCAAAATATTTCTCACTTTCGAGATCCAAAGCGTCAAAGTTTTAGCATTCTGGCCCCTTGTGGCCCCTAATTATGTACCATACGATATTAAAATCATAATATACAGTTGTAGATTTTTGAAATAAACATTTTTGCTTCAGTAATGTATAACAAAATATTGACTGTTAAAGAGTTATCGAAAAAAGACTTTTAGCCCCTTTTGGCCCCTAATTTGAGTACCTAGCCCCTTTCCCTGGATTTCATTTTGAAGCTCTTAGAATTTTGAGCACTTTTTGTTCAACAACTATTCAGAGATTCTTTTTCGTTTTCGAGTTATTCGCAAAAGAAATATTTAGGGGCCAACCCTTCAACTCCCTAATAGGGACGTTTAGCGAAAAATGAAAGGTTACATATTGTTCAGAATATGATTTGAACATCTTTTCTTCAATATTACTTGTCAAAATATTTCTCACTTTCGAGATATATTGCATTAAAGATTTAGCATTCTGGCCCCTCGTAGCCCTTAATTATGTAATATTGGACTAGAAAATCATAATATACAGTTGTTGATTGTTGAGATAAACATTTTCGCTTCAGTAATGTATAACAAAATATTGACTGCTAAAGAGTTATCGGAAAAAGACTTCTAGCCCCTCTTGGCTCCTAATTTGAGTGTCCAGCCCCTTTTTCTGGATTTCATCTTAAAGCTCTTAGGATTTTAAACAATTTTTGTTCAACAATTATTGAGAGATTCTTTTTCGTTTTCGAGTTATTCGCAAAAGAAATATTTAGGGGCCAACCCTTCAACTCCCTAATGGGGACGTTTAGCAAAAATTGAAAGGTTGCATATTGTTTAAAACGTGATTTTGAGCATATTTTATTCAATATTACTTATCAAAATATTTCTCACTTTCAAGATCCAAAGCGTCAAAGTTTTAGCATTCTGGCCCCTTGTGGCCCCTAATTATGTACCATACGATATTAAAATCATAATATACAGTTGTAGATTGTTGAGACAAACATTTTTGCTTCAGTAATGTATAACAAAATTTTAACAGCTAAAGAGTTATCGAAAAAAGACTTTTAGCCCCTCTTGGCCCCTAATTTGAGTGTCCAGCCCCTTTTTCTGGATTTCATCTGAAAGCTCTTAGGATTTTGAACAATTTTTGTTCAACAACTATTCAGAGATTCTTTTTCGTTATCGAGTTATTTGCAGAAGAAATATTTAAGGGCCAACCCTTCAACTCCCTAACAGGGACGTTTAGCGAAAAATGAAAGATTGCATATTGTTCAGAACATTATCTTAAACATCTTTTGTTCAATTTCACTTATCAAAATATTTCCCACTTTTGAGATATAAAGCGTCAAATATTTAGCATTCTGACCCCTTCTGGCCCCTAATTATGCACCATACGTCATAAAAATCATGATATAAAGTTGTACATCGTTGAGACAAACATCTTTGCTTCAGTAATGTATTACAAAATATTAACTGCTAAAGAGTTATCAATTGAAGACTTTTGGCCCCTCTTGGCCCCTAATTTGAGTGCCCAGTCCCTTTTTCTTGATTTCATCTGAAAGCTCTGACGATTTTGAAATCTTTTTGTTCAACAACTATTCAGAGATTCTTTTTCGTTTTCGAGTTATGAGCAAAAGAAAGATTTAGGGGCCAACCCTTCAACTCCTTAATGGGGACGTTTAGCGAAAAATGAAAGGTTGCATATTGTTCAGAACATTATTTTGAACGATCTTTTGTTCAATATTACTTATCAAAATATTTATCACTTTCGAGATATAAAGCATCAAAGATTTAGCATTCTGGCCCCTTGTGGCCCTTAATCATGTATTATATGACATTAAAATCATAATATATAGTTTTAGATTGCTAAGATAAACAATTTTGCTTCAGTAATGTATAACAAAATATTAACTGTTAAAGAGTTATCAGAAAAAGACTTTAAGCCCCTTTTGGCCTCTAATGTGATGAGTCAGCACTTTTTTCTTGATATCATATTAAAGATCTTGTCATTTTGCACAATTTATGTTCATTATGTTTTAACAAAATAATTATACTTTAAAAGATATGATGCAAAATGTCTTAAAAAATCAGTCATGATTTGTGTCCTAAATTTTGACCCCTACCGAGCTTTCATACTAGACACTTTCGGAAACTATCCAAACTCGTAGGAACATGGGGACATGTCCTCTATCATCACTGCAAATTTCAGTGCTCTAGCTCAAGCCCTTTTCGAGATAATGGACGGACAAGGAGGTCCTCTGAATTTTGATAAAAGGGCAATAACTCTAGACCGGAAGTGATTTTCATAAAATCCTTCAGCCGGTATAAGCTTCAGATTATCCTGCAACATCCCTGAAAATTTGATGCAAATCCAACCAACCATCTCTGAGAAATCTTCTGCACAAAATTTGTGGAGAAAAAAAGAATAATAAAAATAATAAGAAAAGTGAAAAAGAAACATAAGAATAAAAGAAGGGTCTTCCGCTGAAGACGGAAGACCCTAATAATAAAAGTGAAAAAGAAACCTAAGAATAACAAGAAGGTCTTCCGCTGAAGACGAAAGACCTTAATTATATAAATGTACCATTTAAGTCAAATTAATAAATAATTAGGGTCTGCCGTCTTCAGCGGAAGACCCTTCTATTATTCTTCGGTTTCTTTTTTACCTTTATTATTAAGGTCTTCCGTCTTCAGCGGAAGACCTTGTTATTCTTAGGTTTCTTTTTCACTTTTATTATTATTATACCCCCCGCTTGAAAAGTGGGGGTATATAGTAATCGGTATTTCCGTCCGTCCGTCCGTCTGTTACGCTTTGGGGTACCCATCTCTTATCCGCAACTCCTCTCATACCACTGAATGAAATTTGATGAATCTTTCACAGAATCTTTATTACATGTTGCCATTGTGCACCTCCTATTTTACTTTTTGATTTCCCGGCCACAGGAAAACATGGACTTTTTCACCAGTTATAACCATATGGGAGGCGGGGGGTATCATTTAGTGAGCTCATCGCTCACAGTACCTCTAGTTATTGTTTTTTTTTCTTACCGATTTTGTGCATGCGATTTCTCGAAAACGGCTGGATGGATTTCCATGAAACTTTCAGAACTTATGTTACATCACTTGAACCTTATGCGTTTTTTTTCGTTTTGATGACGTCACTTCTGGTCCGGAGTAATCGTCATTTAATGGTTTTTTGAGGGTCGTTTTGTCCGCACGTTTCTTCCTAAACGGCTTTAGATGGACACATGATACTTTCAGGTATGGTAGACCTATGTCTGTAGATTTGCGGAATGTATTTCATTTTTATTGGAAGTGACGCACGTCGGCGCTCGCTATGGCCCGAAAAAAGGCCTATCGCAAATTTCAAATTTTTTTTTACACCTTTTCTACGTTATCTTTTTACCTGGAAATATTTTGTTAAAACATATAGAACAAAAGAATTGTAGACCCCAAGATCTTTCAAATGGTATCTCGAAAAAAAGGGCTGGCCCCTAAAATTAAGGGCCTAGAGGGGCCGAAAAATTTTCCTTTATATCTCAAAAAGTATTGAGAATTTGTAATACATCAAAGAAGCAAAGTTGTTTAAATGTCAAGCTTTATCCATTAGCGTCGTCAAAATACGTCAGGCGACGTCACTTCCGGTCAAACCGGAAGTAGTCAGAAAATGCATATTTTTGCCTTTATAACAAATTTTTGGGTAACATCTGTCACTGGGAGCATAAAATTGAAATTTCCGTCCGTCGTTTTCACTTCCGGTCAAACCGAAAGTAGCAAAAAATGGCTTAATTATGCAATAATTAACATAGATTTGGAGGGTTAAACCATTTTTGGACTTCATTACTCATTCTTTTTTAAATTCAAAGTAACTTCCGGTCAAACAGGACGGAAGACCTACTCGTTGCTTTGCAACGAGCTCGGCTCTAGTTAGGGTCTTCCGTCTTCAGCGGAAGACCCTTCTATTATTCTTCGGTTTCTTTTTTACCTTTATTATTATTTTTATTCTTTTTTCTTCTTACAAAATTTGTGCAGAAGATTTCTCGGATATGTCTCGTTCGATTTGCTTCAAATTTTCACGGTCGATGCGTTGTCATCTGAAGTTAATTCCGGCAAATCAGTTTTTTGAAATTCACTTCCGGTCGGAAGTTATCGCCCTTTGATCGAAATTTAGAGGACCTCCTTGTCTGTGATGGAACTCAAAAACGGCTCAAGCTAGAAAGCTGAAATTTTTAGTGATGATAGAGGACATGTTGCCATGATGCAACATGGTCAGGATATTTTCCGAAAGTGCCTAGTATGGAAGCTCGGTAGGGGTCAAAATTTAGGACACGTTTTATGAGTGATTTTTTAAGACATTTTGCATTGTATCTTTTAAAGTCTATTTATTTTGTTAAAACATACTGAGCAATATTTGTGAAGAACTACAAGATCTTTCATATGATATCAAAAAAAAGTGCTGACTCATCAAATTAAGGGCCTAAAGGGGCTAAAAAAGTTTATTCAATAACTCTTTTACAGTCAATATTTTGTTATACATTACTTAAGCAAAAATGTTCAACTCAACAATCTACAACTGTATATTATGATTTTAATGTCGTATATTACATAATTAGGGGTCACAAGGGGCCAGAATGCTAAATCTTTGACGCTTTATATCTCGAAAGTGAGAAATATTTTGAAAAGTAATATTGAACAAAAGATGTTCAAAATCATGTTCTAAACAATATGCTACCTTTCATTTTTAGCTAAACGTCCCCATTAGGGAGTTGAAGGGTTGGCCCCTAAATATTTCTTTTGCGAATAATTCGAAAACGAAAAAGAATCTCTGAATAGTTGTTGAACAAAAAGTGTTCAAAATCCTAAGAGCTCCAAGAGGAAATCCAGAAAAAGGGGCTCGGCGCTCAAATTAGGGGCCAAAAGGGGCTAAAATCTTTTTTCGATAACTCTTTAATAGTCAATATTTTGTTATACATTACTGAAGCAAAAATGTTTATCTTAAAAATCTAAAACTGTATATTATAATTTTAATGTCGTATATTACATAATTAGGGGCCACAAGGGGCCAGAATGCCAAATCTTTTACACTTTATATCTCGAAAGTGATAATTTTTTTGATAAGTAATATTGAGCAAAAGATGTTCAAAATCATGTTCTGAACAATATGCAACCTTTCATTTTTCGCTAAACGTCCCCATTAGGGAGTTGTAGGATCGGCCCCTAAATATTTCCTTTGTGAATAACTCGAAAACGAAAAAGAATCTCTGAATAGTTGTTGAACAAAATGTGTTCAAATCCTGAGAGCTCCAAGATGAAATCCAGAAAAAGGGGCTGGGCGCTCAAATTAGGGGCCAAAAAGGGCTAAAAGTCTTTTTTTCGATAACTCTTTAACAGTCAATGTTTTGTCATACATTACTGAAGCAAAAATGTTTAACTCAACAATTAATAACTGTATAATATAATTTTAATGTCGTATTTTACATAATTAGGGGTCACAAGGGGCCAGAATGCTAAATCTTTGACGCTTTATATCTCGAAAGTGAGAAATTTTTTGATAAGTAATATTGAGCAAAAGATGTTGAAAATCATGTTCTAAACAATATGCAACCTTTCATTTTTCGCTAAACGTCCCCATTAGGGAGTTGTAGGATCGGCCCCTAAATATTTCCTTTGTGAATAACTCGAAAATGAAAAAGAATCTCTGAATAGTTGTTGAACAAAAAGTGTTCAAAATCATAAGAGCTTTAAGATGAAATCTAGAAAAAGGGGCTGGGCATTCAAATTAGGGGCCAAGAGGGGCCAAAAGTCTTTAATCGATAACTCTTTATCACTTAATATTTTGTAATACATTACTGAAGCAAAGATGTTTAACTCAACCATTAACAACTATATATTATGATTTTTATGTCATATGGTACATAATTAGGGGCCACAAGGGGCCAGAATGCTAAATCTTCGAGGCTTTATATCTCGAAAGTGAGAAATATTTTGATAAGTAATATTGAACAAAAGATGTTGAAAATAATGTTCTAAACAATATGGAACCGTTCATTTTTTGCTAAGCGTCCCCATTTAGGAGTTGAAGGGTTGGCCCCTAAATATGTCTTTTGCAAATAACTCGGAAACAAAAATGAATCTCTGAATAGTTGTTGAACAAAAAGTGATCAAAATCCTTAAACCTTTAAGATGATATGAATAAGACGGGCTGATTCCTAAAATTATGGGCCTTGAGGGGCCAATAGCGGATTTTTTAAGTCTTCAATGTTCAATGTCTTTTTATAGATTATGGAAAATCATTATTTTAGAAAGAAAATCTCAATCAAAATCTAATCTCATCTCATCAAGAATTGGACGGAAGACCCACTCGTTGCTCGCAACGAGATCGTATCTAGTTATTATTCTTTTTCCATCCTTCCTTTCCTTAATATATTGATGAATATACTCAGTAAATTATTTGAAGCTGGTTTTGCCATAACAGAGTCGTTCTGTGGCCCAAACTTGAAATGACACATCGCCAGACATTGGCACTCTCCGGAATTATTATTTCCACCTTTGTAATATTGTTAAGTGTATTCTCGTTGTTTCCGGTGGCATTATTAAAGTGCGCGCTTTGTAACATCCACATGTGTTGTGATTTCTCGCGTCTTAAACCTTACTCTTATTGGCGTGGTAGCAGCGTAATCTTACTCACGACTCTAGGAAGTGGTTTTCAGGGAAGTCACATCGGAACGGAGCTGTTCCTGCGATCATTTGTGAACGGTACAGTGCATATATTCAAATTTCGAGGTTGTGACCCATTTTCCTGCATGGCGAGCACACCACGCGCACCAAAACAGTGGTGCTTAACAAAGACTGAGACAGTAACTTCGTTTGAAAATTGGCGTCAAAATTTGTTATATACCCTTTCCTTAGACAAAAATTTTGCTCCATTCCTTGTATCAGGAACCTGGTGGGAAAAAAAAACAAAGAATACACCGCAATATCCACGATTCCAGCATCGTATGTCGAGCCACCTGATATACCTGACAATAGCGGACATGATGACCAGCTAGAACCTCAGAGTGACCAACACATTTCTCATGACCAGCAACAGGACACTGAAGTCACCGGAGTTGACAATGCGTCTTCCTCGGCCAGACCACAACGGCAGCGCGTCCTGCCTCAAAAATACTCAGACTTTGTGATGTACTGACACTTGTTTTATGCTATACTGTATATGTATGTGTAGCTTTGTTTGGAACATGGGGCAGAATAATCCCCACACCTGAGGGCAGTCTACCCAGTGAAGATGTTGTTTAATATTTGGGTTTAGTGTTACACACAATTAGTTTAATATCCTTTTGCCAGTTAAAAAAAAAATTAGACAAAAATTGTTAGTAAAAAAAAGAAAAGAAAGAAAAATGTAGCGCCAGACATTGGCACTCTCCGGAATTATTATTTCCACCTATGTAATATTGTTATGTGTATTCTCGTTGTTTCCGGTGTCATTATTAAAGTGCGCGCTTTGAACCATCCACATGTGTTGTGAATTCTCGCTTCTTATACCTTACTCTTATTGGCGCATATAAAAAAGATGCCTTTTGCCCTATAAATATGCTTCATGTTTGTTAGTTAAATAAGGTTAAAGTTACAAAAAATCCCTTTGAAATAAGTTCGAGTATGTATCCCATATATTTTATTTTATTATAGATAAATCGAAATTCATTGAAAAAAACTTCCTGTTTAAGTATAAATCAACCTTAGAATATATTTTTCTTTTTATCAAACCTTGCATACATTAAATAAAAATATACTTGGACTATTTTCTTTTATTTTATTTTTAGCCAATACTCATCATTAAAATTATGCTTATATTCGTAAAAACATTTATTGAGTAAGTTACGTTAGCATGGAGCTAAGTTTAGAAATTTGGTTATATATTTCAAATGAAAATCATAAATCTTTTAAATCACATTGTATGGAGCGTTAAATTTTTAAACAGACTTTGGTTACTAAATGTTGACTTTTGTAAGATTCACCTCGAACAAGACCAAGGATCTATCATGTGTCTCCTACAACTGTAGTTAGCGGTGAGTACATTACCATCAAGTGTAATCTCACAACACTTGGATATCCACCAATATCATGGAGATGGATTTGTGACGATCTGCCTCCCCTGAATGGAGTGGACTTAGGAACAGAGAATTACTTAGAAATCAAAGTAACAGCACGACACAATGGGATGGCTTGCAGATGTAGAGGAATATCTTCCTCTATCTATGTATACGATGAACTCTCAGA
>PRKT01002444.1:0-21922 GCA_003671525.1 Saccostrea glomerata | reverse complement strand
TATATAGGGACGTTGACGATTAATCACGCGTTTATCATAAAGCTTTGTTGTTAGATAACCATAAATGAGACAAATGTGATAGACTCGGTGGTATCTTTATCTCAAGCTCACTGGGATATATCGTTTTGACATAACAATGTTATTTACGTCGTCGATATATATAATTGTCGAGTTGAAGACCACAGCAAGTGTTTTCTTCTTTTCACGCATAATATTTTGAACAAATTCTGCATGTACATGTAATGACGGGGCGCAATTATGACCTTTTGGAATTCCAATAGATTGCTTGTAAACCTGGTATTCAGAAACAACATATACATAGTATTTCAGAAACTCCAGCATCTTTTTGATATCAACTTCAGAGAACCTGTGTGTAAAATCAGAAAGTTTTTTAACAAAATAATTTTGCAAATAACCAAAGACAAGGAAAGTAAACTCTTTAAGAATTCCATTTTCAGCGGAAAAAGTTTTAACTCTTTTAAATTTAATCTTTATTTAGCATTTTTCAAAAAATGAAGTCAAACTTTATAAAAATTCCTGCCTACCATTGCGTTCATGTCGGTTGTAAATGACATATCTATGGCACGCCAAATTCACAAAAATGAGCAAACATAGTTTCACAGTCGATAAACTAGGTTTATCGGTTGTAAACTATAGTTTACGGACTGTAAACTATAGTTAACAACGATAATCTATATTTTACATCTGTAAACCATAGTTAACGCGAAAATCTATGTTACACAACCGTAAACTATACTTAGCATCGAAAACAATCATTTGTGATTGCAAAACATAGTTGTCTGATTAATACAGTTTCACGATTTGTAAACTATAGTTTACAAACCGTTAATATCTATGTTTATCAACAAAATCTATTGTTAACGCTTTATTCAGACAGATAAACTTAGATTAGCATTCGTAAACTATAGTTAACGACCGTTAAATATAGTTTTACAGATAAAAACTATACTTAACGAATCGTTAACTATAGTTTACGGTTTGTAAACTATAGTTTACAGTCGATAAACCTAGTTTATCAATTGTGGAACTAGGCTTATCTCATTTTTGTGAATTTGGCGTGCCATACATATCTTTAGAAAAAAATTCATGTTTCAGAAAAATTTAACCTGCCTGTCCAGTATAGAAATAATAAGTATTTTCAACTTAACCCGCACTTAATATCCCTGAACTTCAAAAGTCAAACAGGCAATGGGTCTTGCGAAATTCAAGAAATGCTCTAGTTCAATTATATTGTTCATATGAAGCTTTTTTGAAATTATGTCTATACATTTTGACGTCAAAAACACATAAAGCATGCTCAAATCACTTCAGTAATCATAATATGATCTATATTATAGAAATTGGAAATGAATCGGAACATTTTATTGCCTGAACGGTTTAATAATCCTTGTAAATATAAATCCCTTTGAAACTATTTTGCTAATGCAAGTTGTAACTTCATTAATATAATTATTAATATATATATTTTTCTTCGATATTGAGTGATTTGAAATATTTTCATTTCTAAATGAATCTTCAAAAGTGTTGGTTTCTTGATAGGTAAAGTCGCCCGCGTGGTGCAGTGGTTACAGCATTTGCTTTAGAGTTGCGAAGTAAGGAGTCAATTCTTATGTCGCGGCATCTTCCCAAGTCAAGAGTTTCTGATCCGCTATGCTCCACATAAACCCTTGACCGAATAGGCTAAGTGTGACGGGGTTAGAAATGCGTTTTCGGATTGCCCTCATGCTAGTTTGCATGAACCAATAAAAATTAATCATTGTTTTATTTAAACTGAAACTTAATCGTAAACAGAAAAACACGCAAGTTTTAGTCCCACGGATGTCTTTATCATTAAATAGCCCAGTCAAAGTTTTGTCTTGGCTTTTTAGTTGAATTATACTGAATTTATTACTGACTTTCAATATTATCTCGAATTCTCTGTTGAATTCGTTTACTTTGATTGGCTAATAGCAGAGGTCAGTGGAGTTCAAAATGTGTAATCTCACTAGATGGCGTGACAGTAAACCCTGTCAAACTTGGCCTATTCGGTCAAGGGTTTATGTGGAGCGGAGCGGATCAGAAACTCTTGACTTGGGAAGATGATGTCGCGGGGGTTCGAATCCCACTGTGGGAAGTGGAGACCGGTTCTTCGGATAAGACCGTATAAACCGAGGTCCCGTGTCGCAGTAAATTCTTGCACGAAAAAGATCCCTCCCTAATCAGTAGCTCTAAGTGCCGAGTATAGGACGAAATTTTCTACTCTGAACCGGCAAGTGGTGGCGTCTCTATATGAGTGAAAAATTCTCAAAAGGGACGTTAAACAATATACAATCAATCAATCTCGATAGTAAACCTGAACGTTATTTTGTCCAGTGAGAGGTCAAGTACCTGATATACAAGTCGATCTCGTGCAGCTTCCATGTGTCTAGCGCCAGTAGGTGGGGATTACATGCATTTATTGAAATTTACATTTCACCTCTTGTATTTTATATCTTTTAGGAATTTTTTTTTCATTCATTTAATTTCGCACATACATGTTAATATACAGAATCACTGACTAGATTGTTGTATATGCCAGGGACAATGACAACGATGGATAGAAACGTGGGATACTTTAAATCAGGGATAACGGGATTCAGCAACGGGCATACCCAACAAATTAGACAGGGATTCCTAAAATATACATTTATGTGTGAATTAAAAAGTAACACTGCAGAACGTTGTTGTTATGTGACGTTTATTGTGTTAACTATACATTTGAATGTGCATTAACAATTGAGTTACTCAATAACATTAATGATCTGGTAAAAATAAAACACTGAGAAAAATGAGAACAAAAGATAACATTATCTCAAACAAATCATCATTAATATTCCCCATCTCATGTTTCTATAGATCTGGTTAATATTTCTTAAACTCATATTTTAGGATCGTTTGACAACAAAAAATAGTGATCTTTTCAACAAACAATAGAGGAATACTCTCTCTCTCTTCAAAAAATTATCTCTCTCAATTTCAAAGGTCGGACAAAGTTTTATAGCAATATTTCATATTGCTTAATGATAAATATATTTTGAAAGAAGTTATTTTTTTTCATTTGATGTGATTAATAATGTGATCTATTAAAAAATTTACAAAATATATTTTCTAGTATTAATGACTATTTATGTTTTGCAAGATTTGCAATGGTAATAAGTGGTGCTCACCTGTCTTAGTTTTTCCTTATTTTTCTTATTACATTTCTATACTTGTACAATAATTTCAAAAAATATCAAAAAATTGTACATATTTATGAAATCAATGTTCAGAGATTTAATTGTTAAAATCATGTCAGGAAAACAAGCATTATGATGATGCTTATAATCAAAAGTATTTTTACACATACCTTCTGTCTATTTTTATTTGATATTGTTTAATTGGTCGGCAGGCATACACTTTTGATGAATAATAAAATATATTAAATGGAAATTTATTAAGTTTTTATACCTTAAACATTGTGATATATTCGTGTGAGGTCATATCCAAATACTAGTAAAAAATGAATTAGAATTATTTAATAAAATGTTCAGCGGTTATAAAATAAATGCCAATTTGTCTTCTTTTTTCTAATAGTAGTACTTTTTGCCTTTTTGATGCTAACTTCGATCGGAAGAAAAATCTAATTAAAACATTAAGGACAGATGATACAAACAAACTTGTGTCAATAAAGGATGACTGCACTTAAGGAAACTTAGAAATTGCGACATATTTAATTTTAAAAATGGGCATATTTCTTTTAATGGTAGATATGGCCAATGTCTTAACTGCAACTTTGTGTAATTACGTTAGTTAAAAGTTCGTATTAACGAAGTTCGAAGTCGTTTTTATTGGGAGGGGTCATCGCATATTCTGGAATCTCCATAGGATAATGAGTACGACTACCTTTTTACAGGCTTAATACATAGTCAGCGCATGTTTGTCTATTGTTCTCCTTTTTATGGTAGTTGTATATTTATATATTTTACCTCATATTAAAAAAAGATCAATAGACAAACATGCGCTCATATGGTTAAAAAGAGAAAAAACTGTTTCTTCGTGTGTTCACTTTCTCTATAGTAAACAGGCCATTTTGACCACGTTGTTACCTGTTGAATATTATAATTAACCACGTGATTTCTATACCCAGGTAACTCTGTGAATACTAAAATTCCATCACGTGAAGTGTAAGGAAACACGCATTCTGCTGGGCGATAGTGATTGTCCATATCTGTTTCAATCCATTCCCATCGAGCCACGGGCTATTCTGTTTTCTGTTAGAATCTATAAGTTTTATCTCAAAAGCGTTTCATTTTACTATATTTATATATTTTCGAGTGTATTATATGTCTCTACATGTTCGTAGTCTACAAGAAAAAAGAGATTTATTTATTATGTTTTGAATCATCACTTATCATGAACATCTAAAGTAACATCCTGTAAATAAAAATGAAATCATACCATCCCCAGCACGCTAATTTATGGGGAGAAGATATTAAGAAAAACTTAAGTAATTGTGACGTTTTTCTTTCTGTTTTTATAAAAAGGGAAAAATAAAGCAAGTCTTAATGTTGTTAGCGGGTCTCGATCCCAGACCGCAATATTACTGATTCTGTGCATTACCGACTGAGCTAGTCGGCACTTATTTTCGAACACGCGAATTGTTGACATCAGCCATTGCTGTTGATTATCAATGGCTTCTTCTACCGGTCGATGTTAATTGTTACTAGTTATATACTTTATTTGAAAACTTAAAAAATGATAGTGACAAACATATGCAGAGAGAGAGAGAGAGAGAGAGAGAGAGAGAGAGAGAGAGAGAGAGAGAGAAATGCACCAAATATAAATACAGTAACTATTCTAATTTAAGACCACTCTTCACAGTATTAGCTCCGCCTCTTATGCATATTTATAAATCTTATATTCAATCAAGGGCAGATAAGTCTAATTTCCCGATATTTGCAGAGAGTTGGGGTAAGAAAACAACGAATTATTTTATTGCAGCGCAGTCTATAACGTTTATGACATTGCTTTTCATTTGGAAATAGACCAAACTCTATAACAAATGACTTAAGGCAAAAATAAAAACAAAAATAAATGCGATAACAGAGATTGAAAAAGACCCCAAAACCGGCGTAAAGTGCAGTCATCCTTTGAAAATAACAACTTGGGTCATATTTAAATGGTAAGTTTCACCGCGTAGTTTTTAATCTTTTATTCAAAATTTCACTGAAATTGGATTTGAAGTGAAACATATTTGTATAGATTTATAAAGATAGTTTCAGAAGGGCAGACTTTTGAACATCACAGAAGGTGTACCATTTCTTTATATTCTAGAAATTTGTTATTTGCATCCTTTACAATAAAATTAGGCCAAAAAATATATACCAATCCAGGCATCCATTATTTGTTTGTATCATCTGTCCTTAAAACTTAAAAAAAAAATTCCATCTACTATTATGAAATTATAAAACACAGGGGGAAAAAAATATATTTAAAAATAGATAACAAACACATTTAGTCCTTTTTCACTAATATTCATTTTCTAATTGAATCCGGATGAAATTATACAAATATTTATGTATACAAAATACATGTAAAATAAACAATATATATATATATATATATATATATATATATATATAAACATCTTAAAATTATTTGATTATGTTGATTTTGTAAAAACAACATACTAACTTTTAAAGTAAATCTTTATTATAAAACTTATCTCCTGATTTTTAGATAAACTACTTCTTTTCTACCTTCTGAATCAAGAAACATCGTTTTTTAAGCCTTAGGAACCCTAGGAAAGTTGACAAACACTTTTTGATCCTTTTATAATACATGGTTACAGTAGGGATGTACAAGACGCGAATCAGTTGTATTTAAATCACCTTCATCTGTTATACATTAATCATTTTGCATGTCAATTAGTTTTGTATCCAACACATTTTTCGGATAAATTACACATTCATCAATTACACGCAAAAGTTCCATCCTTAACATACATGTACACCACATTTATTGGCTACATAAACACGTTATTCAATTCTATACAAGGCAACAATCTGCTATATACATAACAATCTTTTCTATAGGTTAGATTAAGGCTCATAAACCATCTGCTCACTCATATAAAATGTAGCTTAAATCCAAAAGAGATGTGCAGTATTTTATAAATAAAGTACAAACAACTATCATAGCTTACGGGGCAAAATTAGACAAAAAAGACACTTCAGCTAGGCAATACTAAAAAGGAATAGTAGACATTTATATCATTAAGAGTTATCTTTCTTATCAGAGTATCAATGAACCTAAAACAGTTGTACAAAACACACGAAACAGTTCCATAGAGAACGTAAATCATTTGTACACAAGTCATAGATCAGTTACAAACAGTACCTTGCTCAGGCCAAAATAAAATTATAGTTTGTTTGGAATTGCCTCCCGCCTCATTGAAATGCCCCCCTCCTGAAAAAAATTTTATTGATCAAAAGTAGGAAGATTTTTTTTTTTATTTAATCTTTTTTTTTGCCCATTTCATTGTATCACATGCACCATACAATTCAAAACACTGAAATATAGTGTAGAAATCTATGTAAAATTATGTGTGGTTTTTTTATTTGGTTGTAGATATTTTTTTAAAGTCAGAAAATGTATTTACTTGTTACTGAGATTTTTATCAAAAAATTAAAATTTTTCTCAAATAAAAAAAAATAATTTCCCTCCCTTCCTCCTGTGTCTGAAAACCTTCAGGCGGCAATTCCAAACAAACATTTTTTTAAGGATGGCCTCAGTCATATACAACACAAAAATCTGTTATGTACACCACCTTTATATGTTAAGACAACCCAACACTTCGTTATATACAACATTTTTTATAGCTATATACACAACATGTACAAAATGTTCAAACAAGTGCTCCAGTTATACACATGCCGCGAATCAGTTATATTCACATTTTTTTCTATTTAAACGATACATAGTGCATTTTAATATCTTTAAGCTAATATATACACCTTTATATGATAAAATATACATTTATCAAATATACAAAGCACATTGATTATCTGAACAAAAATAAAAGACAATACAAAGAAATGGGACAAATGTAATTCAACATTAATTGTATGGAAATCGATAGGAAAATACACTTTGCGATATGTTATGTACGGTTAAACTATTTAATATGTACATATAATTCTTTAAATCATACACCACTGTAAACTAGAAACACTGAAAACAGTTTCATCCACATTCACAAATTCATGAGAATTATTCAAGCTCACAAAACAAACAAACAAACACATTTTACCATTTTAAAAAAATTCTTTGTTTAAAATGTATATTTTCTTGAATGAAAAGAACGTAAATCATAAAAATGAAAATACACAAATTAAATATAAGGCTTCAGTGAATAAGTGCAAATGAAACAAACCATTGATGTACGGTAAATAAAAAATATATATCATTTATACACACTTAGTACATGTGTGTAGATCATTTTCCCTCAAAGGAAAGACATTAAAATACATTCGTCATCAGATAAGTATTAAAAAAATCTTGTTCTGAATGAAAATGTACCAGTGAAACAAAAGTACTCAGATGAAGGCATACTTGAATCACCAATTAAAAAAAGAAGAGGGACGAAAGGCCTTTTAAAATTCAAAGCTTTATAAATTTAGGAAGTTTGTCATTTCTTTTTATTGTCCGTATGTCAGCTTAAATTGCTTTTCACCATCCGCAACACACAGCAACTTTCTCCCCATTTTTATTTTTAATAACGAGCAAATCAGGAATTTTTTTCCACTAAAGATCGAGCTACATATTTTTGTTTGATTTTGGGCACAAGCGATGTGTAGGACCTTATTACCATCATTGTCAAGAACATCTAATAGGTCTGGATTAGACTCTATCAAGTAATGAAATATTGTCTGCTTACCCACTTGTTAATCCACGTGTTTACCCACGTTACAACAAAGATGTAGGGCGGTCTGACCGGTACCTATTTTACTGTTGACATTTTGACCTTTCTACTACAGAAACTTAAAGATTTCTACGTCATCCCTGATAGCAGCGTCATGTAAGGCATTAACTCCTTCATTGTCCTGAACAGCCAGTAACTGCGGCCGATGGTTACCAAGTACTCACATATCTGTACTTTACCGTTAATACAGCGTTTGTGTAGGACTGTTTTACCTTTGTTAGTTTTACGGTTTACATCTAGGCCTTTGTCTATCAGAAAATTCAGGAGATGAATGTAGATATAAAACATTTTACCATTCTTTTCAATAGCACCACTTAAATAAGGGTAATCGAAGACTTATATCTAATTTCTCTATTATCTTCACACAACTGCAACTCTGGTGTAAAATAAACCTGCCATTCGTTGATGTACTAGATATATCGGATCACATGTGAAAGTGCTTCTTAAAATATCATTTTGTTTAATATCAGTGAATGGGTTGATTGATTGATTGAATACTGTTTAACGTCCCTCAGTGAATGGATGATAATTTATTAATAAATACTACTTTGAATTAAAAAAAAATATTTTTAAAATTCTTTTTTTTTTTTTATCATTTTTCTATATCAGAAACCATAAGAAATCAATGTCTTCTATACATGTATATGGAAATCAAGCTAAACATGATTGTCACTTAGTTTGATAAGGGCAGCGTGATGAGTACACATTTCTATCTTACTCTTCCTTCAACACAAATTTAAGGAATTTTATCGAGCGTTTGTTGTTCATTTGCTAGCTTAGCTTTTGTCTACTAGGAACTTGAAGACATCAGAATTTCCTCCCTTTGCAGCGACATGAAGAACAGATTGCCCTTTATTGTCACAAATTTTCTTAAAGTCGGGATATATGTTAAACAAGTACTTACACATTTCTAACTTACCATTTCTACAGCCCAGGAGTAGGACTGTTTCACCACCGTTTGTTGTAACTCGAATATTTAATCCTTTGTGTACTAAAAACTTGAAAGCATCAACATTTCCTCCCCAGGCTGCATCATGTAGAACTGTGAATCCTTCATTGTCAATGACATTTAAAGTTTAGGGTAATTTTTGACCAAGTACTTACACATTTCGAATTTACCTTTCATACAGCACCTGTGCAGGACGGTTTTGCCTCTATGTGTTGTTCTTTTAACATCTAACCCTTTCTCTATTAAAATCTTGAACAAATCAATATTTCCTCCCCAGGCTGCACCATGTAAAACAGTTTGTCCTGTATTGTCTAAAACTTTAAGTAGTTCGAAATAATGTTTGAATAGATACTTACACAATAGAATATTTCCTTCCATGCATGAAATATGAAGAACAGATTTACCATCGTTTGTAAGATCATTGACATTCACACCAACAGTTAATAAATAGGAGAATAAGTCAATATTTCCATTCTTTGCTGCATCGTGTAGAACCGTGTAGCCGTCCTTGTCACTGATACTCAAAAGGCCAGGGTAGTTTTTAACTAAGAACTTACACATCTCTGACTTACCATGTCTGCAGCACTGGAGTTGAACTGTTTTACCGATATTTGTTGTGGTATTAATGTCTAATCCTTTTTCTGTCAAAAGCTTGAACACATCAACATTACCTCCCAGGCCTGCATTATGTAGAACAGTGTATCCACTTTTGTCTTCGACTTCAAGTAATTCGGGATATTTTTCGACTAGATACTTACACATTTCAAGATGTCCTCTTTGGCATGAAATGTGAAGAACAGTTTTACCGTCGTTTGTAAGAACATTGACATTCACACCAACAGTTAATAAATAGGAGAATAAGTCAATATTTCCTTTTTTTGCTGCATCGTGTAGAGCAGTGAATCCGTCATTGTCAACGACATTCAAAAGGTTTGGGTAATTTTTGACCAAGTACTTACATATCTCTGACTTTCCATGTCTGCAGCACTGGTGTAGAACTGTTTTACCGATATTTGTTGTGGTATTAATGTCTAATCCTTTTTCTGTCAAAATCTTGAACACATCAACATTACCTCCTAGGCTTGCATCATGTAGAACAGTGTATCCATCACCGTCTTTGATTTCAAGTAATTCGGGATATTTTTCGACTAGATACTTACACATTTCAAGATTTCCTCTCTGGCATTAAATATGAAGAACAGATTTACCGTCGTTTGTAAGAACATTGGCATTCATACCAACGGTTAATAAATAGGAGAATAAGTCAAGGTTTCCTTTCTTTGCTGCATCGTGTAGAGCAGTGAATCCGTCATTGTCAACTACATTCAAAAGGTTTGGGTAATTTTTGACCAAGTACTTACACATCTCTAACTTGCCTTTAAAGCAGCACTGGTGTAGTACTGTTTCACCGATGTTTGTTGTAGTTTTTAACATCTAGGCCCTTCTCTATTAGAAACTTGAACACATCAACATTTCCTCCCCAGGCTGCATCATGTAACGCAGATTCTCCATCGTTGTCAATGATTTCTAGTAGTTCAGAGTGTTTGTTGACCAAGTACTTACACATGTCTAACTTACCGTTCATGCAGCACCGGTGTAGGACAGTTTTACCGTCATTTGTTGTACTTTGAACATCTAAGCATTTGTCTACAAGAAACTTGAAAATACCAACATTACCTCCCCAGGCTGCATCATGTAAGACGGTGCGTCCAGTACTGTCCCTGAGAACGAGTAGTTTGGGATGGTTGTTGACAAGATACTTACACATAACAAAACTTCTAGCCATGCATGAAATATGAAGAACATATTTACCATTATTTGTAAGATCATTGACGTTCATACCAACAGTCAATAGATAGGAGAATAAGTCAATGTTTTCATTCTTTGCTGCATCCTGTAGAACTGTATAACCGTCGTTGTCAAGGACATTCAAAAGCTCAGGGTAATTTTTAACCAAATATTGACAGGTTTCTAACACACCATTCATACAGCACTGGTGTAGCACTGTTTTACCTTCTTTTGCTTTGCTGTTAATGCCTAAGTCTTTGTCTATTGGCAGTTTGTAAACATCAGTATTCCCCCCCGAGGCTACAGATAACAATGTTTTAGGTTCCCCCTCTTGCATTTTTTCTTCCATTTCACTTTGTAAATAATCTGAAGAATTATCAAAACATTCATGCACATCATAAGTATCAATGTTTTCTTTGTTATTCAATGATCTAAAACATTGAGGTAACTCAATGGAACGTCCAAAATTGTGAATATTTGATTTTTCCATGTGTAGATTTTGGTGTTGTAACCTGTATTTTCTCGATACTTCTTGAAACTCTTCTTCATTCATATGATTTTCTCTGTCAGATATATCAATAACAGAGGACCCTAAAAAACGTTTTCTTTAAGAATGTCTGTACATCCTTTGTATATATCATTTCTGATTGTTGCAATTAATATGTTGCATTTTCCTTCTTGTTTTGATACTGTAACTTTGATCATGTTTTGTCTTTTTTTAAAATTGTACAATTCATCTTCTAACAACCAGTTTTCACTAAAGATGTTATCAATAAAGATTATTATATTTGAGTACATTGGTAAATGCTCAATATCTTTTATCGTGTAAATCTCTAATGGACACATTCCTTTCTGTTCTAGTTCTAATAATACGTATTTAGCAGTGGTCGTTTTCCCATCCCCTGGATTTTCTTTAACTAGACAATACCCCTGTTTGTCAAGTGCATTCAAAATCACCGTATGTGCTTTTCTCTGTAATAACTCATCATTGATGTTTTATTTAAAATCCTTTAAAACTTTTCTGATTTTAGCTGTATCAATGTGTACATGTAATTGTAATTTTCAATTTTTATATAGAAGTAGAACTATATAACTTGTATTGAATAGAAAGTCATTTTTATGATGTCTTAAATCAGTGAACATGAATTTGTATAGATAAGAAGCATATTTCATTGCATGAATTAAAAAAAAATCTATCTTTTGCTGAAGTCCTTTATCTGTGAATCAAAGAAGGTGAAACAAATTAAAGTGAGTTCGGAATTTATTTTTATTTTATTGGTTTTATGTAATATCAACATTTTAAAGAAGATACTCTCTAGGACATTAATTTTCATCATTGTATTATCTTGTGAGTAAGAATGTGATCGTTTAAAAATCAGGAGCTATGGAGGAGTAAGCATCCCCTGGCGACCAATCACTGCCCTTGTCATGATGTGGAAATAACGGAAAAATCCGTCGTCAATTCACTGAATTCAGTGTATAAATAATGAACTAATAATTAGTATGAAAAACGTCTGTCAGCATTTCATTCAATGATAAATTGTATTTGCTGACAAAGACATTATATGGACCAAATAAATTCCGAAATAATTACTTTAAATGGAATTGCTGATATTCTTGTTTCATCAACTTGTTTGTCAATAATGTTCTTTGATATAGAAATTGTCCGTACGAGAGCATGCTTTTGCGTATCAATTTTAACTGAGAGATATAAACGCCATATGCAGGTGATGAAGGTATATTGCTGCATAAGTAAGCGAAGTTGACGATAGAAAATTTAAAATCATCGCATTTATCTATAGCTTAATTGTTAGTTTACCATTAACGTCTTTTTTCAGGTAAAATATCCAAGTAAGAAAAAGATATGTCAGACTCTGTGATACAGTGTATCTTTAATTTCTGGCTCATCAGCATATATCGTATCGACATAGGAATGAAAATAGCCATTGTTTATTGACAATGCGTCTAAATATTGACTTGATGGTCATATCAAGTGTTGTATTCTTTTCACGCATAAGATTTCGCTCAAATGTCTGCTTCATATGAATATAATAACTGTGATGGTTGATATATGTGATGTTGTCTTTGCAAGTTATATCTTACACAATGTAAATCTAAAACAAATAATTTGCTAGTAAGTAATCTAAGATTATTTGCGTTGAAATATGTCCGTAGCACTAATTAGGTCAACCCAGCGTGCTTCTTTTAACGATGGAGATAGTAAACCCCTATAATAATCCCTTTTTTCGTTTTAATTAATAACGAATAATCTCCATTATTTGAAAATATATTTGGTACGGTTTTTCTAAATGCAGAAAT
Organism: Saccostrea glomerata; assembly: GCA_003671525.1. Lineage (NCBI taxonomy): Eukaryota > Metazoa > Mollusca > Bivalvia > Ostreida > Ostreidae > Saccostrea > Saccostrea glomerata. The sequence continues at coordinate 8,864 of PRKT01002444.1, read as the reverse complement.
TGTTCGGTGAAACAAAACTCTATTGGCTGTGTTATTTAAAAATATATATTTTCAGCCCACAAACAAACCCTGCTTATAGTCTTATAAGTAGGCATCAAATAAAAACAAAACATACATACCGATCGTATTTGGTAATCCTGGATCTATAAAATAAAGCAAAATTGTTATAAAAAGAAAGAATATCAAATGACAATGAAGTAATTACTTTGATATATCAAACTTTCTATATCAACTTCAATACATTTTTCGGTAAGAAGGGTATTGTATCTATCAGTCTCTTATTGTCATCCTCCGTGTTTGAATGCAGTTTTTGGATACTAAATCCACTTGTAAATATGGTGTTATTTTGAGACAAAACAAGAGTAATTATTGATATCCTCTGTTTGATATACACAGACAATATTCTTTTTATGTCATAAAACTATTTTTAACTCACAAACTTTGTATACATTTTTAAGATTGGTATCAATTGCAGATGCAGGTCATGCACTCGCATAAACATAACTAAATAATGTGAGAAAAAATTGTAAAAGTAACAGAAACGTTTTTTAAGCTATAAAAACAAGGTGTGTTTGTGAAACACTGATGCCCCCGCATGGCAACACAGCAAAGATGAAACTTTTGTTAAATGCAAATTAAATTCATTGGTACCAAAAGTAGGGTATTCTCACTGGAAACAATTGTGAAATTTGAAAGGGTTAAAGGGTCAAAGTTCTTGGTATCCAATGAAGGGTCTTCTCACAAGAATAACATATGTGAAGTATGAAAGCCCTATTCCTTACCGTTTGAAAGTTATGACCAAGGTTAAAGTTTTTTTCAATAAGTACAAAATATCCAAGGTCAAAAGGTCAAGGTAATTGTTACATGTATCCAATGAAAGGTCTTGCCACATAGAATACTTACGTAGAGTATGGAAGCCTTAACCCTAACCGTTCAGAAATTATGACCAAGGTTAATTTTTTCTAAAAGTAGGTCAAACTCCAAGATCAAGATAAAGGGTCAAAGTTCTTGTTATCAAATGAGAGGTCTTGTCACAAGAATCAAATATGTAAAGTATGAAAGCACTAGCTCTAACCTTTCAAAAGTTATGGTCAAAGTTTGCTTTTTTGAAGTAGGTCAGTCTCAAAGGTCAATGTCAAAGGGTCAAAGTTCTTGGTATCCAATGAAGGGACTTTTCACAATAATTGTACATGTGAAGTATGAGAGCCCTATCCGTTACCATTCAAAAGTTATGGCCAAGGTTAAAGTTTTTGTACAAGTACAGAAATCTACAAGGTCAAGGTCAAAGGGTCAAGGTTGTTGGTATCCAATGAAAGGTCTTTCAACAAAAAATAGATATGTGTAGTATGAATGTCCTGGTGTCTACTGTTAAAAAAATATAAAGTTTAAAAGAATGAGTGCACTTAAGCTATGAGGGTTGGATCCCGATGTTTTGCGCAAAATAAAATTCCAAAATTCTTTAAATTTATGTTTTATAGGTATTAAACAATGTCTTAAGAGCAGGTTTTGGTATATTTTATTACATGAAAGTATTAAATAATGCCGAACGACACTAGCTTTTGAGACAGGGGTCTAACAGTTTTGTCTCATTTCTATTGTTATTCATATGCATACCAGTTTTCAACGACTTTGTTTACATCGAGCCGCAACTTGGCCATTTTTCTTATTTGCACAGAATATGTATTTTAACTTAAACTTATACATATCCAAAGGACAATGTTGGCCAAGTTGCGGCTCATATCTAATTTTCAAAAAAAATGTCCCCAATCTAGGGTCGAGATAGCTACTAAATTAACCGGTCACTGAGCAACAACTATTAATATTATAATCACCTTTCTCACGTGACCTTCTGCTGTTCGATACGCTAACGCTTTCATTGAAAATTTCATTGTGTTTAAGTCTCTGTTGTGACATTATCTATCGTACTTCCAACTTCAAACTATTGGAGATTTTTGCGCAATTTTTAATAAGGTTTGAAGATAATATGTCTCTTATTTATCTTTATGCTCTTCATTAGATGTGTTTTGAAAGAATTCTGGTATTGACAGTGTCATTAGTAGGTACATGTATAGGCTTATGTCGCCTCTGTATTATGGTCTGCACAGCGAGACATTTACCGCATCCCTTAACATTAGAATCATTTAATAATTGTGCACCATGAAATCAACACTCTCTCTCTCTCTCTCTCTCTCTCTCCATTTCAATTCGCAGTGCGATAAAATCATATGTGCTAATGTTTACATTCCACAACCATGCGGTTTAAGGACATACGCAACGTACCTTATCTACTGATAATTTTTCAAGATATTCTTCATTTAAGATTGTAGTGCCATCAGATGTTCATAGACAAAAACTCAGCATGCATTACCAGGGGATTTTGGAAGATATCAAATAATGAAAAAAAATTTGCATTATTCACAGAAAAATATACAAAAATTACAAAACAATTTCCAGATTTTTTTCCATCGAAATTTGTTATAGAAGAGGTGTACAAATCCATATATAGACATTAAAAGTATTGCACACAGCTCCTTCATTTAGTGGAACTCTTCAACTCCAGGGAAGGGTCCAATAAAGTTCAAACTACGTTGCGTATGACCTTAAATGTCTCCGCCTATTTGCGGATACCTTAGATTCAAAAGTGGTCCCGTTCAAATTTCCGGAATTGAAGGCTTTTACATATTCTTTTCAATTACATTTTCTGTAATTATAGAAATATGTATGACAAAAAATTCTAGAAATAAATATCAAAAGCATATTCTTGCACATTAATCATAGATTAATTTAGCGATATATTGTAATGTTAAGCTTAAAATGGGTAGCCGAAAAAGGTTCCAAATGACGTACTTAAGTGCACTCATTCTTTCCACGTAAAAGTGGGCCAAACTCAAAGGTCAAAGTCAAAAGGTAAACTTCGGTGTTACATCAACCTATTGTTAAGTTATCTCGTTTTAGGGAAAAATAATCGTTGGGAATAGATTTCAAATTGTGAAATTGCTGATAAAATATGATGCAAAGAAGGGTTGTTTTAACGTATTTACCTTACCCTGATCATGAAAAGGGGATTAAGACGTTTTATTCACTTTAAATGGATAATTAAAAACCCCTTTTAAGGAAATTTTCACCAAGTTGGAACTGCTTATATAGACATTATTTACAAGATAAATATCATTTATTCATTTAATGAATGCTCTTAATTCTTAAAAATTACATCTAAAGTAAATTAAAATGTATAATGATGAGAATAAAAAGGGGGTGGTCGAAAAAGATGTGAAACAGGTATAAAGAAAGGGCATATACAAGTTGAAATAAGTAATGGAGTAGACGCTTGATATGGAAGAAAATCAGTATGGTTTCAACTGATAAGGAACTTAGTGTCCTCGAGACTTAATAAATAACTTTTAGTCATTTTAATTTAGCGGTGCATAAAATATACTTACATTCGTATTCAGGATAAAATAATCAATGCCGATTTTATCAACATAGAGCAGAAAAAAGTTTTCTTTCAGTTAAGGGTGTCCTTTGGTGTCCCGCCTCACTATGCCCAGATTCAATTGGTTGTACAGATATATATGCGTCTGTTTTCTGAGTCACTGGGAATAAACGTTTTTTTTAAATACCAAGGTAACGTCTGGACTCAAGGAAAAAAATCAACAAGAAGGGATATCCTCTTTCAGTTGCTCACAAACATTATCCGCACGTTTTTCTGCACTAACTCAAAATTGTTAAGCTCCCTTTCCTAAATTAGATAGTTTTTGAGGAGTATATTTTATTTACAAAGAATTTAATGAAAAATCGAACATCCAGAAAACTTCAGAATTTCTAGATTTAGGCATGAATAATATGCGCAGACTTATGAATGCTGTACTACTACTGTAGAAAAAAAAATCTATATATATTACAGTAACTTGATACGAAGGGTTGCATCACGTCGAGTTGGCAGGCGCGGATTATCAAATCAAACGAGACGTGATACGGCTCTTTGGATCAATTAAGTTACTGTTATAATGATGAATGTATTATATACCTCCTTATAAACAGCTAAATAAAACTTTCAAGACCAATTGTGTAATAATTATCCGTAAAACGAACATAAGTACAATGGACTTTTTAACGCACAAGAAAAACAACGTCGTGTTTCTGCATAATGTCATCAGTTTCAGAGAGTGGTAATATGGATTCAGCTTACCACAGTGTGGTGATCCGGAAAGTCGGATTACGACGTCACGTGATAGCATGAGATGAAATTGCATAAAATCAACAGTAAAGTATATAACTAATATATATTATTGTAAAAGTAATTTAATCCGAAGGGTCGTATCACGTCCAGTTGACAGGTGTGGATTATCTGATGATCTGCGCCTGTCAACCAGACGTGATACGGCTTTTCGGATCAAGTGACTGTTATAATGATAAATTCTCTATATCCCCCTTATAACTAGCATAATACATAACAAAATATAGCATTAGAGATCAGTTGCATAATATTTATCCATAGAACAAAGCATAATAACAATGGACTTTTTCACTCGCAAAATAACGTCATGTTTCTGCGTACTACGTCATCAGTTTCAGAGGGTGGTGATACTGATTCAGAAAACCGCAGTGTGTTGGATTACGATGTCACGTGATAGCATAAAATAAACAGGCTATCGAGTGATACACATAAGGTATACAATAAATGTTTTATTGACTTGATTTCCCTACATCACAATTTATATTAGTTATTATTAGATAGTTTTTTGCGAGAAAAATGTTTGAATTCCGGAAAATTTGTGCATAATGTAGATGTTATATTTAAATATCAAAGAAGCAACAACTATTTGATTTGCTATCCCATTAGGAAACTATCTGATAATTTGTTTCAGTATAGTATGTTAAATTGAATTTTGCAAATGATTGATCAGATATAAATGTATACTAGTACCAGGAGATAATTTTATCTATATTTCATTTTTAGAAAAATAAGTCCCTTACCTTGAAAACTTAAAGTAAATCAGACGTTAAGTAAACAATATCACTCGTATTTTTCAAAACAAACTTATGAAAGAGTACGGATATACTTTATAAAAAAGACTTTCCTCTAAAATATGCAAATTATTTCGTATATTACGATAATACGGAAGCCCGTTGGTGCCACGTACGAAATATATTTTATCTGACAGCCGCCACTTAAATATCTGGCGGCCGCCACATAAATTTTATTTGCGGCCGCCACATAATTTATCTGTCGACCGCCACATAATTTATCTGTCGACCGCCATATATATTTTTAGCGGCCGCTATATAACATCTGGCGGCCGCCTCTTATATATCTGGCGGCCACTACATGATATTTGGCGGCCGCCACATATTTCATATGGTGTCCGCCAGATAACGCCTGGCTTCCTGATGCGCGCGCATGTTTTAACGTGTGATTTCAGAGGTGGATACAGTGTGAAAGTTATAATAGCGACATCAATCAACCAAACTTGTAAGAGATTTATTATGAACCAACACTTCTAGAAGATATGTTTTTGCAGAGAGCAGATTAATATTTGATTTGAATTATGCAAGTATTCGTAGAATGTTTCGGTTATTAAGAAGCCTCATCAGGGGTCATGGACATAAATCATGGTGTTAGTTTTAGGTGAGACCGGGTTATCTCGTCACCTATATTCTTGTGTTTGCTGTAAGCTATGATTGGTTGAGAATTAAATAAACTTTTGCATTTTGGATTTTTAAGAATGATGTTCCAATATATCAGAATTCGTTTTTTATCATTAACTTTTTTATTAATAAGCAGCGGTTGTGTCAACATCCATCTTCTAAACCCAATAACACTCATCTTTTGCAAAATAATTTATGTGGCGGCCGCCATATAGATTATGTGGCGGCCGCCAGATATATAATTGGCGGCCGCCAAATAATAAGTTGCCAGATATTAAGTGACGGCCGCCAGATAAAATATTTTTCGTACATGGCACCAACGATTAACGATTATTTAAACATAAAATGTCAACTCTAGAGTCGAATTCCTAGTTATCTTACAAAAATTATGGTGTCAAGAAAAGTGTCAACTAATCATACAGTTCAAAGGATATAACGTATAACAAACGTACATGGATAAACGGACAGACGTCAGGAAAAGTGATGTACAGACAATTTAAGGATGGGATTTTGTATATCTCTTTACAATATAAATTTTAGCTTCAAATATGTTCTTATGTTCATTTCAAGTAAAGGGTTCAACAAGAAACGATACAGTTTCTTTTCATTTCAGATGGATTATTCAAATGAAGTTACAGCGGGTTTTGGAATAGACGCATCAAAGTTGATCATTTAAATGCAGCCTAAATGTGCCTAGCTAATATACACAGTGGAAGGTGAAGCGTTGAAGAACAGGTAATATATACAAGTCTACCATGGATGAAGAGTTTTCTTGGCTGGATACGCATGCACACAATAGGAGCCTGTTTGTCGTTTTATGGCAAAATAGAATAATAATGCGCATTTTTGGAGGGGTTGATATATAAAATATCAAGTTCTCTCTTCTAAACATTTGGGAAACATTGAAAGCTTCAGCATGGAAATACAGCTGATGTATATGACAAGCAAAATATGTTAATACCACGGTATGTAGAATATGAAATACATGATCGACATCTGTCACTTTTATATTATAAAAATATACTAACACTTTGGATTTGAATAGAATTTAACTAAATATGAAATTTCTTTATATACAAGATGCTTATGTGGTACCACAAATCCCGTAATCCCGCTGTCATTTTGAAGATTTTGAACTTACCTTTTGTATTTACTGCCACCCGGTGAATTCAAAATTTATACCATTACTTTACCGCCAAACATGATTAAAGCAAACAACATGCAGACTTTCACCATAACTTATCAAGATAGGGTCTCATACCAAATGTTGAATAATTTTGCCAAATTATATACCGTATAGCGGGTTATTTAAGCTGTAATTTTGTCTTTTTTATGTTTTGATGGTAGTCCGATACAATTTTAATCGCTAAAATATTCAATACTCTTCTTAGAGTTCATCTGCACAGATATGTTACCCTGTGTCCGCTAAAATAAATTATTCCGCCAAAATTATTAGCATACTTTGAAGAGGCAAAACACCTAATTTTAAATCCGCCAAGAAAACCCCGTATACGGTATATTCGAGAATAAAATCGATAAAATCGAGAATACGATATCTCAGATGGAGATTTCTGGTTCTTTTTTGTAAATTCTATCATTGTTTTACTAAATATATTTGTCAATTAATATATGTCACATCATTTCCAAGGGTTTCATATTAAATAGTTTAAGTTCCAATCATCACGTACACGCACGTATATTCCCTTTACATCTATTTTATATTCTGAAATTTGAATTCAAATAGAAGTAGGTCAGAAATATCTCATGAGAAGGTTATCTTTTTTTTAAGAATATAAAGGCTTCCATAAATGTTTTTTAGCTGCAGGTATGTAGATGTCTGTCCTTAAACAATTCGACTGACGGTTAAAAAGTTACAATGCTTGCCAATTAAGAAACGGTTTACATTTATTGTTTCAAAAGTGCACTGTTTGTGATATTTTTGTAACTGTATATCTCACAATAGTATAACTCTATATTTCTAACACATTCTTTTTCATCAAAGAGAAATAAATTGTTAAACATTTAATATATAGGAGTAAACATGTAAAAACGTTTTATACACAGATAGGTAATATTAAATAGGGTAAGGTTTGTAGTTGAATCTAAGGCCATTATTTTTATGCTTACTTATTTGCTTTTCTACCATTAAAACTAATTTTGAAATATTCGCAATCTCAGTGTTTTAATTATTCTTAATGGACTAAACACTAATATCAGAGGCCAAAGCAAGATAAGATATTCACCACGAAAGTATATGAATGCACAAGCAATACAAAATATATGTTAGATATTTCTAGCGAAATCAATTCTGTTTTATCAAGCGTGTTTTGGGGGAGGTTTTGTTCTAAATATAATCAATTTAAAACAATTAATTAATCCCTAATGCTGCTTTAATATCACTGAAAAGATATTTGTCTCGTATAATAACAATTATTACACATTCGTCACATTTTATACCTTTTATGTTTTCCACTTTAAAGAACAATGGTAATTAAATCCACAATCTCGATCTTTTTACTGTTTTTTTTCCCTCTCATAACACGAGGATATGGCAGATAACAAAAAATGTTTAATTTAAAAATTAATATTTCCACAAAACAACTGGTTTAGTCAGTCTTAAACGCATTAAATATCACTTTCAAGGTGCCCTTTTTCATATATTTCTCGGAATTGTTTTCAATTCTTCGAATCCTTAAAGAGTGTAACACATGAGAAGACGCAATCAAAAGTTGTTTTTTTTTTTATTTCTGGGCAATATCATTTTTCTTAAAATTATCAAAATACGTTTTGATTTAAGCAACAACTTGAAAATAGACAATAAACATAAAAAAATCTGGAGGAGAGCAAACACGGAGATCTGAAACTTTAAAAGCAGAGAGCATGCGCCATGGATGAGTAAACATACCCTCGAGACCGGTCAAAGTCACCGTTTACTGCCTGTTATAATCCGGAAATAAAGAAAAAGAATCGACAATTCTGTATGTAACGCTATACATTGAGTATATTGATCGAGATAACGAAAAGTATTTAATTCAAAAGTCCGTAAAACAATACAAAATAGGAGCAGAGCAAACACATACTTCCAAAACATGTGGGATCAGGTGTCATAGAGCAGCGAGTAATTAAAAAATTGCATAACAATAAGTATTAAAACGTCAGTAAGCATTTGACTTAATGATATATTTTTATGTCTTGCAATGGTATTGTATTGATCT
>PRKT01002443.1:0-16286 GCA_003671525.1 Saccostrea glomerata | reverse complement strand
GGGGGGGGGGCAAATTTTGAATACCTAAGATGTTGCTGAAAACCTTCTAGTGGAATTTTGAACAATAAATCATTCTACTCTCAAAAATATTCGTACTTACTAAAATTCAAAATTGACGGTCGGCGACCGTGTCTGCCTTTGTTATTATCGGCCGCATAGGTGATCGATCTATTGGCTGTTGTATTTGAAAGTGTACGGGGTGAAATGAGATATCATTTTTTATTTGTTCCATTTAAAACATCCTTTAATGATAAAATGTAACTGATTAGGATTATGAATAAAATATTTTTAAAATGTCTTAACATTTTGTTTGAACTGATTTTATTTAGTCATAGATATTTATAAAGTTATAATTTTTATATAAACGGTTTTAAAAAAATCCAAGCATGGCAACTTGTAATACATGTATATACAAGCAATCAATAAAAGTTACTGCGTATAAGTAGTATAAGGGGTCTGGATGGGTGGGTCAACTGAGTGCACTTTTGGGGCTGTGGGGGATAGGTGGGTCAACTGAGTGCAGCCCCTGGGGGGGATAGGTGGGTCAAGGGAGTGCAGCCCCTGGAGGGGATAGGTGGGTCAAAGGAGTGCAGCCCCTGGAGGGGATAGGTGGGTCAAGAGAGTGCAGCCCCTGGAGGGGGATAGCCGGGTCAATTCAGTACATATAGCCCCTAAATATAGGGGTGTGTTTACACTATGTTTACATTATACACTACGCTGCTACTAGGATTCATAACGCTGCTACTATTGGAATTGGCAGCGATTCAAGAATGTCATTATGACGTCACGCTTTCATTCACAGTCTAGACGGTCTAGCCAGCCAGCCGGTTCAAACTGGATTTCCTCAAAACAATAACAAATAACACACAATAAAAAAGAACACAGCAATTTTATTCAAGTGAAAAAATACAACAATTTACTTTTTCTTCTTCTGTGCCTTTTCGGTCATCAGGGATAGTTTCCTCTTGTGAGTAGTACTGGGGCCTGGAATCTCTCTGTTTTCTTCCTTTTTCTCTTTTTTGTCTCCTTCTTTCACTAAAGGTTTGGTCTGGTGAGTCCCTGAAATCTTGGGTGCTTGAGGCTTTTTCTCCAGTTTTTGTATTTCCTTGACGAATTGTTGATCCTCCTCATCCTCTTTACACTGATTAGCCCAATGGCCAAATTTCCCGCACTTGTAACACAGATCTTTCTTGGGGCAATCTGGGGCCCAATGCCCTAATTCTTTGCAGATGTAGCATGGATCCGTCTGTCTAGTTTTCTTTTTTTCTCCCGATTCCCCTTCTTTTTTCTGGTAAGTGCTTCCTCCTCCTCCTCTCATTTTGTCTTGCATGTTAGTAACTTTTACTTCTAATTTGGATAATTTAGCACGAATCAAACAAAATTCACTGGTGTTGTAAGTTTTCAGATCAGTCAGCTTGTTGTCATGATCACCCACCTTCTCAGCAATATATTTCAGCGTGTTGTCATGATGTCGCACTTTCTCACCAATATAATTCAGCTTGTTGTTAAGATCACTCACCTTGTTGTTCATATCATTCATCTTGTTGTCAAGAGCAGACAGCATGTTAACAATCCCATCCAGAGTTGTATTTAAGATGCCCATATCTTCTTTATTCGCATATTCTGGAAGATTATACATGCCCAAATCTAATCCCACTGCATCCTGTGACTCTGGCATGGGGGCTCCTACATACCCTTCAGGTGTCACATAGCTGGGGTTGTCTGGGGTATTCATCATTGCTTCTGCCATAATATTTTTTCACGTCTGTCAAGTTCGAAATGCCAAGCAAGACTGATCCTCAAATCCCAGCTCCGCTTTATATACCTGGTGTGGGCCGTGTGCAAAACATACGTTTTACCTACGTTTTTATGCTGACTACACAGGTAAATACTTGGCAGCGATTCAAGTCAGGGGCCCGTGTGCAAAAAATATGCTGACTACACAGGTAATACTTGGCACCGATTCAAGTCAGGGGCCCGTGTGCAAAAATACGTTTTACCTACGTTTTATACGGGGGTATAAATGAGAAGAAAAATCTGGTCCTTTCTTCACAATCGACTATCATGTCAACCCTGATACACACTCACTCTCTGATTTTAGATGGGTATGATTGTTTAGTACGATGGGCACAGAACCACCAAGAAGCTCTACCCCCGGAGGCAGAACAAGTATTTCAGGAAGCGACCACTATCATGGAATCCCTTCAGGATTTATGGTCACTATGCCTAACCTTATCACATCATGCGACGACCATGGGGAGACTAGCTACCATACATTTTCTATGTCGACACATGAAAATAATTCTGCCCCAGAAATGGTACGGACTGAACCTGACCCGTTATTTCGGAAAGCCTTACAGTTTCCTGACCCATCCCCAAGCGGCCAAAGTGATTTTATTGTGGCAGGACATAGATGCGATGGAGAAAGTATGTATTCAATACGGAATGAAATACCTGGAAATTTCACACAGGCTAAGAAATCCGTGACTTTTAATACCAGCCTCAATCAAATCTACGAATTACCCCCCGAAGACCGGACAAGTCCCTGGATGGCCCTAGTAGCAGATCGAATACGATTTCGGAGGAGAATTCGACAGTTAGAAGCATTGTTAGTTTTTAAGAAATAAAAAAATAAAAATCTTGTAATACTGTGTTATGTTATTGTATGACGTCATAGATACATTCGGGTTCGGCCTTTCCCCCTTCAATTTTGCTTTCTCACTGTGGTGGGCGTGTTTATCCAATGGCATGATTTTTTTTTAGCCAATCACATTTGATCACATAATGAGATTTTCCATGTTCCGCACGTGCTATTTGACTATCGTCTGCTATTGTAAATAAATACAGCCCCTCCGAGCGCCCAGTGTCATTCCACCCTAGCTGATTTGGCAGTAAAGAAAGAAGAAGAAGATGTCAGGAGGAAATTTCTTTTACGAGGACCTTTACCTGATTCCAGGAATTGTTTTTGAAAATGTTTTGATCTTGAGGAGATTGGAAAACAATCAGGAACTCGTCAGAATTAATTTGTCGCGGTTTCAAATTAATGACAGGCATCATCATCGGAGGCCCCACCCTTACAGGAGGGAAGCACCCCGCTCGCCGCCACCCCCATCACAACCTGCTGCCCCTGCCCCCCAGACCCAGGCCCGAAACCAGGGCCGAGTGCCGTCCTGGGGATTCAGAGATTCTACTAGAAGTACTTTATGCAGTCTATGCATGGGCGACAACGAACCTAATAATTTCCTCTGTGGACGGTGTCTGCAACGACCCGCTTGTGTTTTGTGTGCGGCCCGCATCGTAGAGAGGAGATTGGCTTGCCCCCTATGTAGAAATTCTGAACCAGTGCTACCCTTCACCATAAGCTCAGGGACGGATAGGGACCAGAGTTCCGACGACGACGATAACAGGCATGCAGGAGCCATGGTCCAGCGGCTGCTGTCCCATTAAAAGGAGGAAGCTGACGCCCTCACTTGATACTAAAATTTGAAAAAAAACAAAAAAAAAAATTACAAAACAGAAAAAAAACAAAAAGTGTTTTTTAACAAACGGCCGTTTTCACGGCCTCCCAATTGTTTCGAAAAGATGCTTACTTAAACGGTCGAAAAACGAAACGTATTGTGTATGTCTTAGAAAAAAAGATTTCTTTTTTTCAATTTACAGTCAAAGAAACGATTGTATCTTAGAAAAAAGATGATCTTTTTTAAAATACAGTTAAAGAAACAAAACGTTTCTGTGTATTCAAAAAAGAAAAGAGTACCTTATACAGTCAAAAAAAAAAAAAAAGAAACGTATGTGTGTGTCTCTCAAGTTATAACACCAGGTCACTTTTTTAAAAAATGTTTATGTCTCCAAGTACGCCGTAATTTTCTATGTAAATTAGGCGGCCATTGTCGAATCGCGGCAAAGAATTTACCCCAGTGAAAAAGGCTTGTAATCCATCGTGTAGGTCAGTTAAAGTTGTTTCACATTGTTTTTAATTGTGATTATGTTATCCCTCACCTATATGTTTAATGTCAGCTATGCTAAATAACCCATTTCTGTGTAATTTGAGAGAATGTTTTGTCATGTGCTGAAAGTATGGCCTGCTATTCATGTCATCATTTAAAAGTCTATTCTAAAATAAATCTGTCTTTAAAAAAATACATTTTACAAATAACATTTAATATGATTAGAGTATAGGAATCCATATATATAAGAGATATTATTTTTTGCATTACATTTATAAGAGGTATTGTCTCATGTAATTTAATAACAAAAATGGGTTTTATTTTTTCTATACAGTCCTCAAACCTAGAAGATATGTTTTGTTCCTAACCAAACCATTCTCTAAGTGAAGTGAAGCCTGGCTGCTGGTCTTCCTTTGGGGAAATACACAGTGAATCAATTATGATAAAAAAAACAAAAATTTGAATCTAAAAAAAAAAATTTTCAATATTATTTTAATTTATTTTCATTATTATTAAGATAATTATTTCAAATGTTTTATATTTTTAAAATGGATAAAAAATAAATCTGATAATGGAAAAGCAATATCATAAAGATAGCAAAGTTTTTTATCTCCAATTACTGATGAATTTCTGAATTTTCCATTAAAATATTTGACATTATATCACAGGGGAAAGAAAAAAAAACTACTTGAATGTTTCTACTGACCTCCCCCCCAGAGATCTGCTTATGAGTGCATAGTGCATGGGGATTACAGAGAACCTTCATCTCCGGTTTAAAACAGAGTATGACAGATAAAAATCACTCATAAGCAGATCTCTGGGGGGAGGTCAGTAGAAACATTCAAGTAGTTTTTTTTTCTTTCCCCTGTGATATAATGTCAAATATTTTAATGGAAAATTCAGAAATTCATCAGTAATTGGAGTCAAAACTTTGCTAACTTTATAGTATTGATTTCCATTATCAGATTTTATTTTTTATCCATTTTTAAAAAAATATAAAACATTTAAAATAATTATCTTACTAATAATAATGAAAATAAATTAAAATGATATTGAAAACTTTTTAAGATTCAAGTTTTTTTTATCATAATTGATTCACTGTGTATTTCCCCAAAGGAAGACCAGCAGCCAGGCTTCACTTCACTTAGAGAATGGATTGGTTAGGAACAAAACATATCTTCTAGGTTTGAGGACTGTATAGAAAAAAAATAAAACCCATTTTTGTTATTAAATTACATGAGACAATACCTCTTATAAATGTAATGCAAAATAAAATATCTCTTATATATATGGATTCCTATACTCTAATCATATTAAATGTCATTTGTAAAAAATGTATTTTTTTAAAGACAGATTTATTTAGGATAGACTTTTTAAATGATGACATGAATAGTAGGCCATACTTTTAGCACATGACAAAAACATTCTCTCAAATTACACAGAAATGGGTTATTTAGCATAGCTGACATTAAACATATAGGTGAGGGATAACATAATCACAATTAAAAACAATGTGAAACAACTTTAACTGACCTACACGATGGATTACAAACCTTTTTCACTGGGGTAAATTCTTTGCCGCGATTCGACAATGGCCGCCTAATTTACATAGAAAATTACGGCGTACTTGGAGACATAAACATTTTTTGAAAAAAGTGACCTGGTGTTATAACTTGAGAAACACACATACGTTTCTTTTTTTTTATTGACTGTATAAGGTACTCTTTTTTTTTTTTGAACACACACACAAACGTTTCGTTTCTTTGACTGTATTTTAAAAAAGATCATCTTTTTTCTAAGATACAATCGTTTCTTTGACTGTAAATTGAAAAAAAGAAATCTTTTTTTCTAAGACATACACAATACGTTTCGTTTTTCGACCGTTTAAGTAAGCATCTTTTCGAAACAATTGGGAGGCCGTGAAAACGGCCGTTTGCTACAAAACACTTTTTTGGTTTTTGTTGTTTTGTAATTTTTTTTGTTTTTTTTTTTTCATGATTTTCTTGTCAGGGTCGGTCCTCTAGCTCTCTAGAAGTTCCATCACAAGGTGGCCGATGTCGTCGTCTGAATCGGAATCATCCAGGCCCCCTCCAAACTCCGATCTCTGGGTCAAGGGTCTTCTTACCTCCTGTGAGTTTCTACATAAAGGGCAGGGCTGACTCCTTTCTATCAGGCGGGCTGCGCATAATATACATGCAGGCCTCTGTAAACATCTGGAGCAGATGAAATTGTTTTCCTCATTCTCAGTGAGACAGAGTGTACATAAGATCCTGGCGACGGGTACTCTAAACCCCCAAGGCGGGATCCTACCCTGATTCCGCGCCTGCGATTGTGGGTTGGGGGTAGCAGGTCTGGGCGGTGGCGGGGGTGATGAACGGGGTGCTGGTGGTGGTGGTGATCTCTGGTACGGGTGTGCCCTCCTATGACGATTATTCATTTGGATCCGGGCCATGTTTATTCTGCAGATCTCCCTTCCGTTATCGATTCTTCTTACTGTCAAGTGAGACTCTATGATGATACCTGGGATCAGGTATAAATCTTCATGGAATGGTCGCTGCGACATCTTGTATGGTAACTAGAAATCAGCTACGATCAGAATGACACCGAGAGCTCGGAGGGCCTGTATTTATTTACAATAGCAGACGATTGTGCAATCGCGGCAAAACATCAACAATCCAATCATGTGATCAAATGTGATTGGCTAAAACAAAAAAATCGCTTTTGGTCATGTGATCAAAAAAAGCCCCATCACAGTGACAAAGCAAAATTGAAGGGGGAAACGCCGAACCCGAGTGTATCTATGACGTCATACAATAACATAACACTGATGTAGTATTACATGATTTTATTTTATTTCTTAAAAACTAACAAAGCTTCTAACTGTCGAATTCTCCTCCGAAATCGTAGTCGATCCGCTACTAATTGCATCCAGGGACTTTTCCGTTCTTCGGGGGGTAATTCGTAGATTTGATTGAGGCTGGTATTAAAAGTCACTGATTTCCTAGCCTGTGTGAAATTTCCAGGTATTTCATTCCGTATTGAATACATACTTTTTCCATCGCATCTATGTCCTGCCACAGTAAAATCACTTTGCCCGCCTGGGGATGGGTCAGGAAACTGTAAGGCTTTCCGAAATAACGGGTCAGGTTCAGTCCGTACCATTTCTGGGGCAGAATTGTTTTCATATGTCGACATAGAAAATGTATGGTAGCTAGTCTCCCCATGGTCGTCGCATGATGTGATAAGGTTAGGCATTGTAACCATAAATCCTGAAGGGTTTCCATAATAGTACTCGCTTCCTGAAATACTTGTTCTGCCTCCGGGGGTAGAGATTCTTGGTGGTTTTGTGCCCATCGTACTAAACAATCATACCCATCTAAAATCAGAGAGTGAGTGTGTATCAGGGTTGACATGATAGTCGATTGTGAAGAAAGGACCAGATTTTTCTTCTCATTAATACCCCGTATAAAACGTAGGTAAAACGTATTTTTGCACACGGGCCCCTGACTTGAATCGGTGCCAAGTATTACCTGTGTAGTCAGCATATTTTTTGCACACGGGCCCCTGACTTGAATCGCTGCCAAGTATTTACCTGTGTAGTCAGCATAAAAACGTAGGTAAAACGTATTGATGCACACGGCCCACACCAGGTATATAAAGCGGAGCTGGGATTTGAGGATCAGTCTTGCTTGGCATTTCGAACTTGACAGACGTGAAAAAATATTATGGCAGAAGCAATGATGAATACCCCAGACAACCCCAGCTATGTGACACCTGAAGGGTATGTAGGAGCCCCCATGCCAGAGTCACAGGATGCAGTGGGATTAGATTTGGGCATGTATAATCTTCCAGAATATGCGAATAAAGAAGATATGGGCATATTAAATACAACTCTGGATGGGATTGTTAACATGCTGTCTGCTCTTGACAACAAGATGAATGATATGAACAACAAGGTGAGTGATCTTAACAACAAGCTGAATTATATTGGTGAGAAAGTGCGACATCATGACAACACGCTGAAATATATTGCTGAGAAGGTGGGTGATCATGACAACAAGCTGACTGATCTGAAAACTTACAACACCAGTGAATTTTGTTTGATTCGTGCTAAATTATCCAAATTAGAAGTAAAAGTTACTAACATGCAAGACAAAATGAGAGGAGGAGGAGGAAGCACTTACCAGAAAAAAGAAGGGGAATCGGGAGAAAAAAAGAAAACTAGACAGACGGATCCATGCTACATCTGCAAAGAATTAGGGCATTGGGCCCCAGATTGCCCCAAGAAAGATCTGTGTTACAAGTGCGGGAAATTTGGCCATTGGGCTAATCAGTGTAAAGAGGATGAGGAGGATCAACAATTCGTCAAGGAAATACAAAAACTGGAGAAAAAGCCTCAAGCACCCAAGATTTCAGGGACTCACCAGACCAAACCTTTAGTGAAAGAAGGAGACAAAAAAGAGAAAAAGGAAGAAAACAGAGAGATTCCAGGCCCCAGTACTACTCACAAGAGGAAACTATCCCTGATGACCGAAAAGGCACAGAAGAAGAAAAAGTAAATTGTTGTATTTTTTCACTTGAATAAAATTGCTGTGTTCTTTGTTATTGTGTGTTATTTGTTATTGTTTTGAGGAAATCCAGTTTGAACCGGCTGGCTGGCTAGACCGTCTAGACTGTGAATGAAAGCGTGACGTCATAATGACATTCTTTTGAATCGCTGCCAAAATCGTAGTAGCAGCGTTGTGAATCGTAGTAGCAGCGTAGTGTATCATGTAAACATAGTGTAAACACACCCTATATTTAGGAGGCTATATGTACTGAATTGACCCACCTATCCCCCACAGGGGCTGCACTCTCTTGACCCACCTATCCCCTCCAGGGGCTGCACTCTCTTGACTCGCCTATCCCCCACAGGGGCTGCACTCCCTTGAACCCCCTATCCCCCCAGGGGCTGCACTCAGTTGAACCCCCTATCCCCCTCAGCCCCAAAAGTGCACTCAGTTGACCCGCCCAGCCAGACCGTTTATACTACTCAGGGCCTATCACAATTTGTAGTGAGGCTATACAAAAGATAGCAGAAAGTGTTAAAGCCTTACTAAGTACTGACTTAGCCTCACTCACATCTGAGATACAAGGTATTATTAAAAGCGAAGTACAGAAAGCAACTGAGTCCCTTCAAGAAAAAATTAAAAACCTTGAACAACAAAACAAAGATTTGTTCCTTAAAGTTGATGAACTAGAGCAATATGGTCGCAGACCTTTAGTTCGAGTGTCTGGCATACCCGAAACGACGAACGAAAATACATCGGACAAAATCATGGGTGCCGTTACAGCCGCCGGTATTCCTCATCAGCGGGAGGATATTATTGTATCTCATCGAGTTGGAAAACGTGATCCCAACCGAACACGCCCTAGACAAATAATTGCCCGATTAAAATCTGTGGATCTCAAATTCCATCTTGTCAAAAATTCAAAAAAGTTCGCAGAAAATGATGAGACAGCTGGCATTACCATTAACGAGGATCTAACGAAGTATCGTGACAAGACCATGTTCCTGGGCAGACAACTCTGTCGAAATCGCATGATAAAATCAGTGTCGTCCTCCAATGGCAAGATCAAAATATACGATCGGAACAATGATGCTCATTTTATTCGAGAAGAGGCAGATTTAGTACCCTTTGGAAATGACAATCGATTAAAATGTTACCAAAATACAATTGGTAATCTGAAATGCTGAAATAAATTTAGGACACAAACTTTCCTCCCACACCAGTTTTTTTTCTCTTTCTTAGAACTCGTGTAAAATGAACTGCATCAGTTTATGTCTTTTGTTCTATGCAGTTCAACGTACTTGTACATTTCAAGACTTAGAGGTTCAATCAACCTCAAACTTTTTTGATGCAAAAATATCTTGTAAAAAGTATTGTGTGTACAAAACAGTGTTTGTATATATTTCCTACACACAATATTCCTGTTTCCTGTTTCTTTGTTGTTATTATTCTCAATGTATATTTCTTTGTTCATTTTTTTGTTGTATTATTTTTTTGTGTTACACTTTATAATCCTTACAACTTCAATTGTCATGCTTCATGTATTCCGCTACTATTTTGCATGACAATTATTATGTGTTTTTTAAGGAGAAGAACTAGTAAGTTGTTAGAACTTGTTTCTTATCCTTTTGCTTGTCAATAAAATATGTTCAAAACAAAACAAAACATATGTATGTTATTTGAAAAGAGATTCATTCAAGTCCCAAGATCAACACTGAAAACCACAGTTTATCATAGCACGTCTGGTGCAATATACTAGATTTATATGTAAATCAAACTTTTTTAAATAGTTTTCTGGTATGGTGCATCAAAAATTTAACAAGACTGAACAACAGCAAACACGATCCAACTTTGACTGGTAAACTTTGCTGGATGGCAGAAAACCAAGTTTGAATATTTTCTTATAATATATCTGATACATTTTTATGTAATTAACTAATTGCTTATTAATTAATTTGGCAAAAAAAAGAGGATATTTTGTACATTTTATAAGTTACTTTGATGTATAGAAATTTTAGGAGAAAGTGTAAAATTTCTAATTGATTGATAATATGCTTAATTTCTTTAGATCAAATATATCTAGTGGCACTGTTTCATTTGGCAATCCGAAATTAGGAGGGAAGCTAAAACCTGGACAGCATTAAGTACATGTTGTCAAGGTAAATTATTAAAATTTCAGAAATTTCAGAAATGTGAACATTATATCATAATAATCCGTAAATATTTTATATATCTAGCTCAGCCACTTTTTTGCAAATATATACAAAATATAGGCGTTGAATATGGAGGTTTACCTTTCTTTTGGTTTGTTTAGAACACACCCCCTTCCCCCTTTGTCACGATGAACAAGTGATATCATGTGGACGAGTACCACCCACTTTCAGCAAGTGTTAAATTAAGGGTTTCACGAAAATTTTAAATTTGGGAGTTTTGTAAGAACAGCATTAAAACTTGGAGAGCCCCTGGTGATGGTTCTCAATTACCCACTTATCATGAAATTAATGTACATTGCAGTACATGTACAGTGACTGAATAATAACCATTATCTGTCTGGTCGGTTGACTGATTGTACAGGTATTTTATGAAAAATATAGTTCTCCTCCGTTGTGTAGGATCTCTCACAAGTGTCAGACTTAATACTTCCGTCTGGCTTAGAAGACAACATAAAGGAGTATGATGTATAACAACTTCCCAACAGTTTTTGAGATATCTGGAAAAACTTTCGGCCCCTGTAGATCCCTAATTTAGAGGCCGGCCCTTTTTGAGATATCATTTGAAATATCTCAAAATTCTGCACAAATTTTGTTCAATATGTTTTAAAAATTTTTTTAGTTCAGAATAATTTAAGCAAAATATGTGTAAATTTTCGCTCTTTTTGGCGTCCTAATTTTTGACCTCTGTATAGCGCCATTTTGAATAGAGAAATCGAAAAACAAAATACGATGTGCACAACTTAAATCCTGTCTCTGAGCCTTTGTCTGGAAATGAAAGCCTACAAATTTTCGTTTAAAGGGAAATAACTCAAAAGCAGAAGTGTTTCCGATAGAGTTTAGTAACGTCTACAAACGCTAAATATTTTAGCGAAATCCATTGAGAAATGAGCGAGATATGAGGCTTGAAATTTGGCGTCTAGGAAGTAGAAGAAAAAAATAATGAATCAGTTAATGAAATAATGAATTAGTAGGTCTTCCGTTGGAAACGCAAGACCTAAACAAGACTACTTGAATTGGATCTATTAAAGATAAATGACGACCATATACCGGACCTTCTATGCTTCAAAGGGTGGGTGCCGGAGCAGAGTGACAATACACAGTGGCCTCCTACCATGTATTACGATAATGCTGAATATTTCAACAACGTCACCTTTAATTACCTTTCGGTGATCTGAAAAAGAGGCTTATGACTGACTACAAAGAAGAAAGCCAAATAGTTAATTCGATTTAAGGGTTTTTGAGAGAAGCTAAATACCAGACAATAAACAAAAGAATCTGTATACTTCCTCTTGTCTGCATACTGCACCCCGTCACAGAAAATAAAGTCAACATTCCATACAGCTTGGATCTGCTTAGATAAAACGACAGGATACATCTACAGAGCTTACGTGTTTCGCTGGGTAAGTAAATTGTACATAATTTTGGTAATAAAAGACTAAAGAGTACCCAACTTGGCATCACGCCTGCCTTTGAGAGCTCGAATACAACAAAAAGTCGAAAGCAGACAGAATAACTCTCAGGATTTGACATTGCCGAGCAGGTTTACAATTAATGCGATTGAATTAGCCCTGCCAAAAATCACTCAGGAGGAGTAGCACTTTAAAGAGATGTTTACAGACAAACAGACGGACGGACGCATTACTATCGCATTAGCTCCTCTGATCTCTGACCATTAGAGCTAAGAATTATTTGCCTATTTTCACTACAAAATTTCATTTTAGGTATTGTTTTCAACATTAAAACCTGTACATGAAGTTACCAATAACTTTTAACGTAAACCTTTACTCAGATGACTAAAAATTCCACTGATAAAACTAAAAAACAACTATTGGACAGTGTACATTACTGATTCTTACGTAAGATTTCAATTTCCAGACGACTAGGTCCATGACCTACTTTTCATGCTAGTGGCTCCTAAATATTTCTCGGAAAATACCTCATTTTTCACATCATGACCATTTTTTCTTCATTTACAAAATATTACAAGCAACAGAACTCTTTAAATAATGAAATATTATAGCAATGGAACAGCGTTGTTTCATATACCGTAGATCACTAAAA
The DNA here is from genome assembly GCA_003671525.1 of Saccostrea glomerata. Taxonomy (NCBI): domain Eukaryota; kingdom Metazoa; phylum Mollusca; class Bivalvia; order Ostreida; family Ostreidae; genus Saccostrea; species Saccostrea glomerata. Next base: position 3,515 of record PRKT01002443.1, on the reverse strand, counting down.
TAAGGATTGCAAAACAATAATGTTGTCAGTAAACCTACCAAACCGTGTTATTTTTTTGCCCTATTTATTACTTTTTATTGAACAGAATTATATGATTTCACCAATATTTTATTTCAAACTTATATTGTAATTGGCAAACGATTAAAACATATATACTGACACGCAAAAGAAACGCAACAAGCAGTAATTTACAAATGTTTGATTTTTTATCTCATGATTTTCAAAAGCGAATAAAGTAAGGTTATATTCACTTTTCAGAACATCAGATATTTGATAAAAATGTTAATTGTTTATCTGTTTACTTTACTAAGTAAAATATGACTGTTAAAACACCCCCTCCCAGCCATTCAAGTAAAACGTGCAAGACTGCCCTAAACAACAATTGCAGCTTAATTTCCACGATACAACAGGTTCATTAATATCGAGATCTCTGCGAAGGAACTAGAAAACTGACCAGTCAGCAAGGGCCCCGCCATGGCGTAGAATTAAAAGGGTGCAGCTTACGGAATGATTAAAAAAAAGAATAAGCAACAGCAACTGTATTCTTAAAATTTCAAGATGATTCCAGAATATTTAAAAACCTGAAAATAATATCCTTGTATTTACATTAGACAGTGAAGAACAACTTAACATTGAATGTATTAAACATTATGAAGCTTGTGTTATATAGAATGCAAGCCTTCAATGAATACAAATATCATGAAGGCTTGACCTTAACTTTAACAAACAGCAGTTGCAGACAAAAGTTTTCATTAATCTTAAAGATAAAGAAAAGCCTACTAAATTTTCTGCAGCAGGCTAGATAATTGATCCCCAAGGATTAATTGTACCTCTCTCATCATTTTCTTCTAAATTTACAATAAGAACTTTTTCAGTATTAATGATAGAACGGGTTTTTTTATAAAGCTACCTTAAAAATTAATTAACATTAAGTGAAAAAAGTAAATCAAAAAATCTTCTTTTAATCTTTTTCTTGTTTTTAGAATTCAATGAAATCATAACTATTAAACAAAAATAAATTATAAAAATTTATATCTAAATCCACATTTCACAGTGTTCATAGCATTCCAAATTGACTTAACTTCAAAACAAACTTCATTTGCAGACAGAGGTGGTAATTCATCTCAATGTGACAGATAAAGATAATGCTCTGGATTTTCTTCAGGAGGAAAGCTAATTAATCCTAAGGGGCTCATAGCCAGCATTCATTTTTACAATGAGAACATCTTCAGCAGTTATCTCTCTTTACCAATGCATTCTTAAGTTATAAGGAATCTACCCCACCACCCCAGCTCCAAACCAGGGGACATAAAGAACCAAACTTAGCATGAAAATATGTATTTCTGCCTACTGAACTACCATACCAAATTTGTACTTGATTGGGCCACCATAAAAAAAGTTGCCTATTCATTCTTATGCATAGTTAAGGAATCTACCCCACCATCCCAACTCCAAACCAGAAGATATTGAGAACCAAAATTAGCATCAAAATATGTATTTCTGCCTACTGAACTACCATACCAAATTTGAACTTGATTGTGCAACCATAAAAAAAGTTATTAGAAAAAAATAGAAAATTTGTGGACGGAAGACAGACAGACGGACAGACAGAGTGATTACTATAGGGCACCCGCAAATCCTTGCGGGGCCCTAATTATTCTTTGATATTTTTAAATGCCCGTTTTTCAGATAATTAGGTCGAATTTTCTCTAACTTAGAGCAGTGTAGTCACCCTTGGACTTCCTGTCCAAGGACTGTCCTTAATGCATATAATACGTAAGACCCTGCTGAGGCGAAATGTAGTGAAATTTCGCATCAGCAACTCTACATCACCTTTACATTAAACATTTTCCAGCTAGAGCAAAGGAAATGCGTACATAAGCCATTTTCAAGTAGCCTTAGCATTGTTTCGGGAAACGAAAGTAGAGTTTATGTTTTGAAATATTGCTGCATTACATATGAAAAACAGTAAAAAAAACCTCTAAAACTCCATTATATTGCCAAATGTTTTGTTAAACATGTAATTTTTGATTTCTGTTAAGCAGACTAAAACTTGACTTCCGGTTATGGTATGGAAATCGTTCAACCGTTGATTTACTGATGTTTACCAAATTGAAGATATTCATAATTTTAAGATACAAAATTCTTTACTTTACATAATTATTTCCCCCTAAAGCAGGGTGTTGCGTTTCTTTTGCGTGTCAGTATATAATCAAACAAATCAGTATGAGTTAAGTCATGTTAAGGAGACAGATAGAGGTATGGGCCAAGAAAGATAACTCTCATTCAAAGTATATAACCGCTTAGCCACATCCATTACACATGTGTATTTTGCCCTTCCTTTTAGATCTGGTATTCACTGATCAGATATATAGACTTAGCGATTATTGACATATAGCGATTATTGACATATAGCGATTATTGACATATAGCGATTATCCTGGCGATTTATTGAGACTTTGAGAAAGATTTCCTGATTACTCTGTTCTATGGACGGACCCTTATATTCTTCAGCAGCTCAGCAGAGGGACGACGCAGAGATGGCTGACCTTGATGCCCTGTATGAGTACTTCTGGAGTGAGGATAGAGATTGTTCACTCGGCTGACTGGTCCATCCTTGTTAACGTGTTTTGGAGAGAGACTTATGATGTAAACACGCGGGAACTACAAACAAAGAACTTATTGGAAAGGATTTATCTTCCTAAGTCTGGTATGAAAACATTGATATTCCTGGCTTACCGTGAATTTCATCAGACTTGTAACTAATTATTCTGATACTGGCATAATGATTTTCAAGCAAGATAACAGAAAACAACCCTGACTGCAGAGTTAATACAATTATGGCACACGTGCAGGAGAGAAAATAGAAATACTGTGATGAAAACATGACAGCATCAATTTTCCCAGACAATATTGAAGTCAGGGGAGATCTCAAAAGTAATTGAAATTTTTTCAGTCCCAATGGGAGAACTATGAAATAGCTACACAGCTCTGTTTGAAAAAAGATGACACCAAAAGAGTTGCATCATGATTGAGTTTAAAAGGAAAAGAATGCTACAGAATTTACAGGCATCTCAACATAGTAGAACAAGGCTGCCAGAAAACAAAACAATACTTGTAGCCAAACGAAAACACTGAGAACTAACAAACGGATCCATACCTCAGGGTCCATCCATATCACTCTATGTGTGAACTACCTGGGCCTACACAGCTTACATTTGTAAATACCAACATTGGAAGTGACCCTAACAACTGCACTAACCGCATGTACCACAAATTTCACAATATCATCTTAAATGAATCATAAAACGATTTATAAATCATATGAAATGCTCTTCTTCTATTGTATACTGCTTATGACAAAGAGCAGTTAACTTAAAAGAATTGTAATCAATAGCAGTATTGTCATGGCATGGGCAAAATTTGCCCGCGTGTGGCGGATGTCTTCACATGCCAAGCTTTATTAGCTCTCATGTGAAGACATATGGCCGAATTTTGCTAGAAGCTCGCTGCTG
>PRKT01002442.1:10855-21996 GCA_003671525.1 Saccostrea glomerata | reverse complement strand
ATTGAGACAGGGAAGATGAAATTTGTGTAAAATCATCCTCAGGTAGTGTAGATTCAAGTTTGTTCAAATCTTGACCCCGGGGGTGGGGTGGGCCAAAATGGCCTATCAAAGTTTTACATAGAAAAATAAAGGGAAATATGCCAAGAACAGAAAAGCTTTGTTTGTGTTGAGAATTTAAATTTGTTCAAATTATGAACCTTTGGAGTAGGGTCAGGGAAACAATGGGGAATCAAATTCAAAGTATTACGAAGTAATATAAAGGAACAAAACATTTAAACAGAAATCTTTTTATCAAGAACAGAAAAGACATATGCTATATTGATATGAATGCATCCTCAAAAAGTATTAAAATTCAAGCCCCCTTCAGTAAACTTTCAGGTCGGATCTGATATGTGATTTTCCTAGCCGATGTGCTCAAGTGAGTGATGTGGCTCCTGGGCCTCTTGTTTGATGTACTTATATTCAAAACATAATGAAAACAATGTAGAAATCACATGAGAATGACAAATATGCATATTTTTTATATGATACTAAGAGATACAAAAGATATATTTGAAGAATGTGTCATCTGACCTAAATGACACCCAACAGGTTAGTTAGAATAATCTGTGTCTCGGGACAAGCCCTCTATAGGACAATATCATTTTTATGATAGAACAAATAGACATAACATGACTAGAATAATCATTCAACTCTGGACTTACATGATTGTATTACAGAAATTAGGACTGGTCTGTCAGAATTAGTCATGCATTGAAAATGCATTACATTTTGGGAAATCTTTCATACTGGACACCCAGCAGGGAAATGAATGTTTTGATGGTTATAATGCTTCAAAAGCCTTCAAACAGAACTGGGACATTTGCAATACATAGTAATAAGGTCAAGGGTATCCGATTTCATTGATCTGATAGACCTTTCATCTGCCACTTAGGTTCGATGTTGAGAACAATAACTCATTACTGGAACTTGTTTAGAGCAGGTATGAGGTATCTAATTGTACCCCCGCTCAGAAAGAGATGGGGTTACTAGTATACTGATTTACCCGTATATATCTGTCTGTCTGTCAGGAACAAATTTTTTGTCTCTGTTTTCTCAGCAATTGCTCATCGCAAATGCTTGAAATTTTATCACAATCTTATTTGAAGTATGCCATGTAGAGGGATTTATTTTTGTTCAATCCAATGTCAACTTCCTGTTTATCCGTGTGTTTGTCTGTACAATACATAACAACAATTTTGTCGCAGTTTTCTCAGCAACTACTCATTACAGATGCTTGAAATATAAGCGCATACTTTGTTGAGGCATGCCATAGGATGGGTTTATTTTTATATGAATCTGATGTTCACTTCCTATTTATCCATGCATCTCCCCGTAAGTGAACCTGACATGTATATTAACATAATAGAGAAAAATGATCAAGGGTTTGGAAAAGATTATCACATTTTACTCCAAAGCGCTTTCACCATTCGGCTCTTCAGTGGATTTTGAATAACAATAGTATATATTCACGCCAGAACAGGGGTATTACTAGTAATATAGATGATAATAATCTCCGTTCTAACAGCGCTAAATATTAATTGATAAATTAACTCTAAAGCACTGTACAATAAAGACACTGGAAGAAAAATTTCCTAATTTATGTCTGGTCCATTTCTTTCTTATGGATAAACTTTGTAAGTTCTCATTTCACACAAAGATTGCTCATATCCTAAGGATGTGTCTTGACCTTGGGTCAAGGTCATTTTGGGAAGTTTAAGGTCACTGGAAGAAAAATTTTATAATTTGTGTCCGGTCCATATCTTACTTTATGATGGAAAAACTTGAATCTACTACTTCACACAAACATTGCTTGTGACCTGAGGTTGTGTCATTACTTTGAACCAAGGTCATTTATGCAAGTTCAAGGTCACTGACAGAAAAGGTTCATAAATCGAATATGGTCGGTGTATTTAGTCTATTTTTTTTATTAGGCTATGTCTTTGTTTTTTTATAAAAAATATAATGAGCAATTACATTTGCACTAAAAATGTTTTAGCATTTCTCTCTTCTCTTAGATCCATAAAATATTCATGATTTAGCACTTCTGAAAAACCCAGCGGGGGGTATTTTGTCCCGTTTGGACAGTTCTAGTTAAATTATTAAAACATACTCGTATACTGAGTATGTGTTAGAAAGTATAACATTAAAATACTAAAAATACATACAAATACAATTACGCCATTAATAAAATTGTCAACAAAGGAACATATTTTGGGATTTGCTGCTAAAAACTGTGCACCAGATGATTAAAAAGCTATTCTATAAAAATGCGTCTTTAATTGTCTTTTTAAAATGTCTAGGGACTGGCCATGGGCCTGTTTTATGTCATTAGGAAGGTTTTCCACAAAAATGCTGCTGCACAACCAAGTCGGCATTCACCATATGTCTTTGTCCTGATTTTAGGAACAACTAACCATGATGTTGACTCAGATCGCAGTGATCTGGTGGGCTTGCATTCCATTATAAGATCTTTGAAAGAAGATGGAGCTTAACCGTGTAAGATTGGTAGACACATATGTCAAGATTTTATATTGTAAATAAAAAGAAACGGGCAGCCAATAAAGATCAGCAAAGCTAGGTGTTATATGCTCCCGTTTTGATGATCTTGTAACTAGACTAGCTGCCGTGTTCTGGACCTTTGAATCCGTTGTAGTATGGCCTTTGAAACTCCATATAGAAGGCAGTTCCGATAGTCCAATCTGGCAGTGATAACGGCGTTCACCATGGGTTTGCAGGCTTCTTTTCTATACACACTTTATTCTACACCCCTAACTGTACCTGTGACATATAAACAACATCCCTGACTGTACCTGTGACTTATAAACAACATCCCTGACTGTACCTGTGACTTATAAACAACATCCCTGACTGTACCTGTGTAGTATACACACTTTATACTAAATCCCTGACTGTACCTGTGTCTTATAAACAACATCTCTGACTTCAACTGTGACTTATAAACAACATCCCTGACTGTACCTGTGTACTATACACACTTTATTCTACATCCCTGACTGTACCTGTGACTCATAAACAACATCCCCGACTGTACCTGTGACGTATAAACAACATCTCTGACTGTAGCTGTGACTTATAAACAATATCCCTGACTGTACCTGTGTAGTATACAAACGTTATACTCATCATAAAAATGTTACTCATGCAACTGAATACTTTAGAAAAAGAGAATGAATTGAAGTTTTTTTTGGCTAAGTTTAAAAATTCACCAGAATTTTTAAAAATGCGCCTCTTGAAATTTTCTAAGGTTTGATTTCCTTGTGCCAAAGAGTCTAGGTAGATTATACGCCTCGATTTAGAATTTACGCCTGGAAAAAAGAAGACGTATTTCTGATAAAAAAAAAAAATATGTGTTCCCTGAAAATGAAACGTATTTTTAAGAATACGTCTCTTGTACGCCAGGCTTTGCAAAAAATTCCAGGCATAATACGCCTCTTAATTTTATACGGGTATTGCCTTATTTTCCAAGGTCTGCAGTAAGAGATGCTGCTGGATTATCTACAGTATGTCAGCATCAACAATAACAAACAAAGATATGTCATCTGCAAACAGTCTTATATGATTTTGTATGTTTTCAGTATTGTCATTAATATGAATAAGAAAAATGAATCGTCCTAGAACTGAGCCTTGTGGAACTCCAGCATTGACACTTTCCAATGCAGAGGAGTATCCCTCTAACACTACTTTCTGTACTCTATCACAAAGATATTTCTCAATTCAACCAAAGATTTCACCTTTGAAACCATATTGTTGCAGTTTATATAATAGACATTAATTTATGCCATACTTGATCATAAGCTTTAGATATGTCACAAAAGACAAACCTAACATCTTTGCCTTGATCAAAATTTGATATGACTGTATTGTAAATTTCAACAAGTTGATTAACAGTGGAATCACTGGGATGGAATCCTTACTGGTTCTTAAAAAGAAGATTGTAATATTCATATAGTTGTAGAGATACCTGGTATTTGAATATATATTTCCCATGTTTACAGATGCGACTAATACATGTAAGTGCATGATATTGACCTACTAGTATTTGCTGGATCTTCTGGGCTCACTTTATTTTGAATACAGGTGTTACATCTGATTGCTTCCAGATCACAGGCCTTTGGATCGCTTAAAAAATTGTGTGTGTAAAAAAAAAATAAAGGTACTGAACTCTTACAGTGGGTACCTAATTTCGCTGATAAAATATTTTTTTATTCTAATGCTAATTCTACTTTCTATTCAAGTATATTCATAGATAAACATTCTTCAATTCTACCAAAGCTCATTCCAAAATTCCATATATTTCTTGAGATATTCTGAAATCAATCTAAAAAATGACCTACTTTCTTTTACTCGACATTAGCTTGGGCCCCTGGTCATTCACATGTAAACAGACGGTGTTTGAAGTGCGGCGAAGAGTTGCATAGTATTTGCAAAATCTTTCAACAATTTAAAGTTTATTTCTTACTCCAGATTGTATCGTTATTTCCGTTATAATATTCCTTTCGCTAAAAATTAATTTGAAAACGTCTACATCAACAACTACTGCCATGTTGATTATGAATGTAAATGAAGCCATGGTAGAACGAATTTTTCTCGGATTGCATTATATACCTTTCGATTTTCAAAACAATTTTACCTCTAAAATGTTGTTTTTGTCTTATTTATTCCATATGATCATATTAAAGAAAAACCTTTTAAAGTTTTTATTCAAATGAGCAAAATATTCATTGAGTTTAGAATAAATTCCGTGGAAAATTTGTCCCGTCGTTCCCTCTTTACAATTAGTGAAGGCCCAAGCTGATGTCGAGTAAAAAAAATTATTGTCAATTTGGGAATTGATTTCTTAATATTTCGAGAAGTATAAGGAATTACGGAATGAACTTTGGTAGTAATGAAGATTGTTTATATTTGAATAGATATGGATAGAAAGTAAAATTGTAAAGCATTTGATTTAAAAGAGTTTTATTGGCGAATGTAGGTACCCCATGAAAAGAGTTCCATAACTTTATTTTTTTTTTCAACAACTCATTTTTTTTTCTAAGCGATCTAAAGGCCTGTGTTCCGGATATATGGTATTTTTTGTTTTTCAGTGACAGATTGAAAAATTTACCTAGACAAGTTGTCAACTGATGGCAGGAACTATATTTTTTAATACTTGTGGTGCATTTCCATCAGGACCCGTTATGCTTTGTTATATTTAAATTTTCAAGTTGCTCAATAACATCTTCAGTTGAAATACTGATTGAATGAATAGTATAACTATAAGGAAGGCCGGGTCCTTGATGGGGTAGTTCAGGTTCTCTGCAATGTTTACTATGAGAAAGAACGAGGCGATTGGCATTCGGCATGAATCAGGGCGTAATTGAAAAGTGAAAATTTTATTGACATGTCACAGGAAATTTTATAATTTCTTTTATTTATCGGGTTCCTGTACAACGGGAAAGGAAAATATTTTCCCGAAGTTGAGCTTTGATTTGCAAAAAAATAACTTGAAAATTGGCCATATCAGACATTTGGTGCAAAACAACACATCTTTAAACACGTTTTTCTAAAAAAAAAATTCTGTCTCTGGGTCTTCTCTCCATGATTTTGAAACGTTATTTGTGTGTATTTTAATTCAAAGAAACGAATACACATTTTTACAAAATTGAGAGAAGACCCAGAGACCAGGAAAAATGAACCTTTTCCCCAAAAATCCAATGCGTCAATGTGGTGCTTCTTTGTCCTTTCTAAATCACCTGTATATGTGAATAGGTGTTAGCTCAGTTAGTAGGGCTACTTGTTCAGTGCAATATAGAAGCGATCAAAATGTTTTTGGTTCGCGCCTGGCATGAGGCGTTTATTTGTTTTCATGTAAACCATTTATTGTGTCAGTTTCGTTTTATGTACTGATGTATTAAAAATTTTGATTAAATAGATTTTAGTTCAGTTTGATTCTCCAGCGACAGTCACAGGTACAGTCAGGGATGTTGTTTGTACGTCACAGGTACAGTCAGGGATGTTGTTTATACGTCACAGGTACAGTCAGGGATGTTGTTTGTACGTCACAGGTACAGTCAGGGATGTTGTTTATAAGTCACAGGTACAGTCAGGGATGTTGTTTATAGGTCACAGGTACAGTCAGGGATGTTGTTTATAAGACACGATACAGTCAGGTATGTTGTTTATACGTCACAGGGCTACTTGTTCAGTGCAATATAGAAGCGATCAAAATGTTTTTGGTTCGCGCCTGGCATGAGGCGTTTATTTGTTTTCATGTAAACCATTTATTGTGTCAGTTTCGTTTTATGTACTGATGTATTAAAAATTTTGATTAAATAGATTTTAGTTCAGTTTGATTCTCCAGCGACAGTCACAGGTACAGTCAGGGATGTTGTTTGTACGTCACAGGTACAGTCAGGGATGTTGTTTATACGTCACAGGTACAGTCAGGGATGTTGTTTGTACGTCACAGGTACAGTCAGGGATGTTGTTTATAAGTCACAGGTACAGTCAGGGATGTTGTTTATAGGTCACAGGTACAGTCAGGGATGTTGTTTATAAGACACGATACAGTCAGGTATGTTGTTTATACGTCACAGGGCTACTTGTTCAGTGCAATATAGAAGCGATCAAAATGTTTTTGGTTCGCGCCTGGCATGAGGCGTTTATTTGTTTTCATGTAAACCATTTATTGTGTCAGTTTCGTTTTATGTACTGATGTATTAAAAATTTTGATTAAATAGATTTTAGTTCAGTTTGATTCTCCAGCGACAGTCACAGGTACAGTCAGGGATGTTGTTTGTACGTCACAGGTACAGTCAGGGATGTTGTTTATACGTCACAGGTACAGTCAGGGATGTTGTTTGTACGTCACAGGTACAGTCAGGGATGTTGTTTATAAGTCACAGGTACAGTCAGGGATGTTGTTTATAGGTCACAGGTACAGTCAGGGATGTTGTTTATAAGACACGATACAGTCAGGTATGTTGTTTATACGTCACAGGGCTACTTGTTCAGTGCAATATAGAAGCGATCAAAATGTTTTTGGTTCGCGCCTGGCATGAGGCGTTTATTTGTTTTCATGTAAACCATTTATTGTGTCAGTTTCGTTTTATGTACTGATGTATTAAAAATTTTGATTAAATAGATTTTAGTTCAGTTTGATTCTCCAGCGACAGTCACAGGTACAGTCAGGGATGTTGTTTGTACGTCACAGGTACAGTCAGGGATGTTGTTTATACGTCACAGGTACAGTCAGGGATGTTGTTTGTACGTCACAGGTACAGTCAGGGATGTTGTTTATAAGTCACAGGTACAGTCAGGGATGTTGTTTATAGGTCACAGGTACAGTCAGGGATGTTGTTTATAAGACACGATACAGTCAGGTATGTTGTTTATACGTCACAGGGCTACTTGTTCAGTGCAATATAGAAGCGATCAAAATGTTTTTGGTTCGCGCCTGGCATGAGGCGTTTATTTGTTTTCATGTAAACCATTTATTGTGTCAGTTTCGTTTTATGTACTGATGTATTAAAAATTTTGATTAAATAGATTTTAGTTCAGTTTGATTCTCCAGCGACAGTCACAGGTACAGTCAGGGATGTTGTTTGTACGTCACAGGTACAGTCAGGGATGTTGTTTATACGTCACAGGTACAGTCAGGGATGTTGTTTGTACGTCACAGGTACAGTCAGGGATGTTGTTTATAAGTCACAGGTACAGTCAGGGATGTTGTTTATAGGTCACAGGTACAGTCAGGGATGTTGTTTATAAGACACGATACAGTCAGGTATGTTGTTTATACGTCACAGGGCTACTTGTTCAGTGCAATATAGAAGCGATCAAAATGTTTTTGGTTCGCGCCTGGCATGAGGCGTTTATTTGTTTTCATGTAAACCATTTATTGTGTCAGTTTCGTTTTATGTACTGATGTATTAAAAATTTTGATTAAATAGATTTTAGTTCAGTTTGATTCTCCAGCGACAGTCACAGGTACAGTCAGGGATGTTGTTTGTACGTCACAGGTACAGTCAGGGATGTTGTTTATACGTCACAGGTACAGTCAGGGATGTTGTTTGTACGTCACAGGTACAGTCAGGGATGTTGTTTATAAGTCACAGGTACAGTCAGGGATGTTGTTTATAGGTCACAGGTACAGTCAGGGATGTTGTTTATAAGACACGATACAGTCAGGTATGTTGTTTATACGTCACAGGGCTACTTGTTCAGTGCAATATAGAAGCGATCAAAATGTTTTTGGTTCGCGCCTGGCATGAGGCGTTTATTTGTTTTCATGTAAACCATTTATTGTGTCAGTTTCGTTTTATGTACTGATGTATTAAAAATTTTGATTAAATAGATTTTAGTTCAGTTTGATTCTCCAGCGACAGTCACAGGTACAGTCAGGGATGTTGTTTGTACGTCACAGGTACAGTCAGGGATGTTGTTTATACGTCACAGGTACAGTCAGGGATGTTGTTTGTACGTCACAGGTACAGTCAGGGATGTTGTTTATAAGTCACAGGTACAGTCAGGGATGTTGTTAAAAGTCACAGGTACAGTCAGGGATGTAGTTTATACGTCACAGGTACAGTCAGGGATGTTGTTTATACGTCACAGGTACAGTCAGTGATGTTGTTTATAGGTCACAGGTACAGTCAGGGATGTTGTTTAAAAGTCACAGGTACAGTCAGGGATGTTGTTTATAAGTCACAGGTACAGTCAGGGATGTTGTTTATAAGACACAGGTACAGTCAGGGATGTAGAATAAAGTGTGTATACTGCACAGGTACATTCAGGGATGTTGTTTATAAGTCACAGGTACAGTCAGGGATGTTGTTTAAAAGTCACAGGTACAGTCAGGGATGTGGTTTATAAGTCACAGGTACAGTCAGGGATGTGGTTTATAAGTCACAGGTACAGTCAGGGATGTTGTTTATACGTCACAGGTACAGTCAGGGATGTAGAATAAAGTGTGTATAGTACACAGGTACTGTCAGGGATATTGTTTATAAGACACAGGTACAGTCAGGGATATTGTTTATAAGTCACAGGTACAGTCAGGGATGTTGTTAAAAGTCACAGGTGCAGCCAGGGATGATGTTTATACGTCACAGGTACAGTCAGGGATGTAGAATAAAGTGTGTATAGTACACAGGTACAGTCAGGGATGTTGTTTATACGTCACAGGTACAGTCAGGGATATTGTTTATAAGTCACAGGTACAGTCAGGGATGTTGTTAAAAGTCACAGGTACAGTCAGTTATGTTGTTTATACGTCACAGGTACAGTCAGGGATGTTGTTTATAAGTCACAGGTACAGTTAGGGATGTTGTTTATAAGTCACAGGTACAGTTAGGGATGTGGTTTATAAGTCACAGGTACAGTCAGGGATGTAGAATAAAGTGTGTATGCTACACTGGTACAGTTATTATATAACACCGCATTTCCATTAATATGAAAAATTATTTTGCTACCATACCCTGTATATTTTAGGTATATCTGCAATCATACCGGTAAGCGAACAAGCGATCAAGGAAGAGGTCAATTGTAGGTCCATGCATTTTTTTTATTTTCTTCTAATCTATTTTCACAACTTTGCAACCTGTGGCCTAGTAAATTTCATGTACTTTGTACATTTATAACTAAATAATAGTTTTTGACAGGATTTTTTATTTAATCCATTGGAGGCTATTCCTGCGGTGCATTTGAGATGGTTATTAACACATTGAAAACACATGGATCAACCTATTCTACCTGCATATATACAAGATTCAAGTTTTACGATTCTATCAAACATATGTATTTTAGTTGACACTATACTAGCGTGGTTTATGATTCATCATTAGCATTGAGCACGTGGGATATTAAATCATGCCCCCAGCGCCATCCCCCCAAATGATATATCTAGCTCATATTTATCTCTGATCACAGATTTAATTTTACATCTGTAAAAGGATCATTCACTCAACAATGCTGACATCGTTTTTCTCGGTATCCCATGGGTAATATATACATTAATAGCGTTTTGACATGCGCGGATATGGAGGGTGGTAGCCCCCCCCCCCCCCCCCCCCCCCCCCTCCCCCTTAGAATTTACAGAGTTAAACGTGACATTAGAACCACCCCCTCAAAACGCAGACCCTTCTCAAAAACACATAATTATCTATTTGATAACTTAATTGGTAAGTATCCGTATGAAGTTTTAAAAGTTAAAGACTATAAATACTACATGTATTTATAAATAAACCCAATTATACCAAGAGATGAAAGATATTGTATTAATTGTCAAAATGTCGTTGAAGATGAACATCATTTTTTATTTGTATGTCCTCTTTATAAACAACTAAGAGTGAATTTTGTACACTTTTTAATAATACATGTATATCTTATGAAATATTTAATCCAGCAGATGTTACATCTACGAGAAATATTTGTAATTTTATACGTGTTGCTTGTAACATAAGAAAATCTATGTGACTATATATTTTATATTTGTTTACCGTATATATGTATGACTTACGCCACATGTGGTTTTTGTCAAATTGAATAAATAAATAAAAACGATAAACGACTACACCCCACATCCACCCGCGAGCAGGTGTTAGATAGTGGATGTTGTTAATCAATTTCGGTCTTTGAAAAAAAAAAATGTGTATGCACGGCACATGTCAGTCGCAGATGTTGTTAATTAGGTACAGGTACAGTCCTAGATACACTGTAGCCTATATGTTACTTAGAGATTTCAGCGATCCATACAATAGATAGGTATGGTCAAGTTTTTATTTAATATCCTGAATATATGTAGTTCAATTAGCCAGTTATTATAATCCTTTGGCGATCAGAGCCTTCCTTAAATAAGATTTAATTGACAGTGGGGAATTCAGGAATTTCGAAAGGGGGGGGCAGTAGAAGGTAGGTGGTCTGGGTGCTGCACTGAAGACCCAATGGTTCTAGCGCAAAGCCCTGGTGGGGGTCCGGGGGAGGGGCCCCATGAAGCTGACAAACTTTTACAAATAATAGGCGTTTTTCTTTGATTTTCTTTGATTTTTATCATATAAGTTTTACATATAAAAAATTCAAACGGGGGGGGGGGGGGGGGG
>PRKT01002442.1:0-10828 GCA_003671525.1 Saccostrea glomerata | reverse complement strand
GGCACGCCCAGCGCGCCGGCCTTGGATCCACCTTTTATTGAAATCAGAGAGACATTTCCTATTTTCATTAAAAAAAATCTGTAATTAGCTACATAACTGCGTTGATCAATCCGGAATTTTTTGTTCCGACATTCCGATTTTGATATTAGTGAACAGGTACAGTCGTGGATGTCCGGTACCAGCAGTGCCGAGTACAGTCGCGGATGTAGGCTGACAGACCCCACTCGTTGAAAGGTCTATCAGATCAATGAAATCGGATACCCTTGACCTTATTACTATGTATTGCAAATGTCCCAGTTCTGTTTGAAGGCTTTTGAAGCATTATAACCATCAAAACATTCATTTCCCTGCTGGGTGTCCAGTATGAAAGATTTCCCAAAATGTAATGCATTTTCAATGCATGACTAATTCTGACAGACAAGTCCTAATTTCTGTAATACAATCATGTAAGTCCAGATTATTCTAGTCATGTTATGTCTATTTGTTCTATCATAAAAATGATATTGTCCTATAGAGGGCTTGTCCCGAGACACAGATTATTCTAACTAACCTGTTGGGTGTCATTTAGGTCAGATGACACATTCTTCAAATATATCTTTTGTATCTCTTAGTATCATGTAAAAAATATGCATATTTGTCATTCTCATGTGATTTCTACATTGTTTTCATTATGTTTTGAATATAAGTACATCAAACAAGAGGCCCAGGAGCCACATCACTCACTTGAGCACATCGGCTAGGAAAATCACATATCAGATCCGACCTGAAAGTTTACTGAAGGGGGCTTGAATTTTAATACTTTTTGAGGATGCATTCATATCAATATAGCATATGTCTTTTCTGTTCTTGATAAAAAGATTTCTGTTTAAATGTTTTGTTCCTTTATATTACTTCGTAATACTTTGAATTTGATTCCCCATTGTTTCCCTGACCCTACTCCAAAGGATCATAATTTGAACAAATTTAAATTCTCAACACAAACAAAGCTTTTCTGTTCTTGGCATATTTCCCTTTATTTTTCTATGTAAAACTTTGATAGGCCATTTTGGCCCCACCCCACCCCCGGGGTCATGATTTGAACAAACTTGAATCTACACTACCTGAGGATGATTTTACACAAATTTCATCTTCCCTGTCTCAATAGTCTTGAGAAAAAGATTCTAAAAGATTTTTCCTTTATATTCTTATGTAAGACTTTGATCAGCCATTTTGGCCCCACTCTACCCCCAGGGGTCATGATTTGAACAAACTAGAATCTACACTACCTGAGGATGATTCCATATAAATATCACTTATCATGGGTTTGAAGTCTTTGAAAAGAAGATTTTAAAGTTTTCCCTATATTGTTGCTATGTAAATATTTGATTGGCCATTTGGCCCTACCCTACCCCCTGGGGTCATGATTTGAACAAACTTGAATCTACACTAGCTGAGGATAATTTCAAATAAGTTTCATCTTTCCTGTTTCAATGATTCTTAAGAAGAAGATTTTCAATGATTTTTCCTATATTCCTATGTAAAACTTTGATCAGCCATTTTGGCCCCACCCTACCCTGGGGGGTCATGATTTGAACAAACTTGAATCCCCTTTACCCAAGGATACTTGTAGCAAGTTTGTTTGAAATTGGCCCAGTGGTTCTTGAGAAGATGAAAATGTGAACAGTTTACGACAACGACAACAACAACAACAACGACAGACAACGGACAAATTTTGATCAGAAAAGCTCACTTGAGCCTTTGGCTCAGGTGAGCTAAAAATGTGATAGAGGACACTCAGATGATTACGCATATGGAATACCATAAATCTGGAAACTTTTGCTGTAGATAAATTCTTAGCAAATTTGCGAGTTTATTGCATTCGCAAAAATATTTTTCTTAAAAATAGATTACCAAAAGAAAATGTAAACATTACAATGGTCATTCGCAAAATTTTGAAACGTAAAAATTAATCAACAGCATTTTTACCTGAATTTGCAAAATAAAATCGACATAAATTTCCAGATTTATGGCATATAAGAAATATCTCCGTGGTATCTTGTCCAAATGCCTGGTAAGGTACCCTAATTTTTTTGTGAGGAAGCTTCTCTAAGTACCTGTAGGCATGTTTACGAAACTTTCCTAAGATTGTTCATAAGAAATTTCCTAAGATATATCTTAAGAAAATCTTAGGATCATCGTAAGATTATCTTAAGGTGTTTTTCAAAGCTATCTTATGATCATCCTAAGATAAGACGTCTTAAATCATTATGACATAGAAATACTCTAAACTTTTAACCATTGTCAGGGATAAGAGAGTTGCAATTTTTTTGCTATATATAATGCTACACGTTATCTCATCATTATGGAAATATTTAAAGAGTATAAATTAAAAAAAAGGAAATGGAGTTTCTATTTAATTTATAAATATGAATTATTTATTTTTAATTATTAATCATATAAATTCGACGATATACTGTAACATTGGTTACATTTAAAATCAAATAGAGTGCCATTTGATCATTCAGAATTCTTGAACGATGAAAAGTGCGCCAATTTACATGAGTGAAACGGAATGCAGCGCAAAATCGGAAGGAAGTAGGCAAATCTGGAGGAGCCCTCTCCCCCCAAAGACTAAATCATTGGTCACCCGGAATAACCCATTTAAAATCTCTCTCACTTTCTCTAGCTCTCTCTCGATTTTCCTAAGTTACGACGTCTTAAATCATATGACAAAGAAAACTCTCTCTCTCTCTCTCTCTCTCTCTCTCTCTCTCTTATAGGTTAAGATTGATTGATTGTATATTATTTAACGTCCCTCTCGAGAATCTTTCACTCATATGGAGAGGCCACCACTTGCTGGTGGAGAGCTGTAAATTGTGTCCTATTCTCGACACTTAGGGCCATTAAGCAATGAGGGATCTTTTTCGTGCCACCACCAACTGCGACACGGGACCTCATTTTATACAATCTCATCCGAAGGACCGGTCTCCATGTCCCACAGTGGGATTCGGAAACGACTGAGACGTAAGGATCAACTCCTTACACCGCGACTCTCTCAGGTTAAGTGAGATTAAATTTTATTCTGTTAACAGGTTACATATTCTTACTATGTATGTTGGCATCTGCGTGAGGCACTGAATGTCATAAGAATTCTAACCATGGGTATTCTTGGAAAGTAAATGCATACAGGCATGTAATTGAACAAGGGGAAAGGGAGGTCCAAACATACTCTTTACACTGAGCCATTGAAAATGTTCATTGAAAGATCGCCCCTTCCCCCTTTTTGTGTTGTATAGTAAAATAAGGGTAATCTAGTAGCGTATGAGTAAAATTTGGCACTGAAAAAAGTTGGAACCTAGCCCCCCTTCTCCCCAGCACGAAATAAGATTTTTGCACGTGCACCTGATGTAACTTATTTTTCTTTTAATAAAAAAAATATACCCCTACCTAAAAATATATTATTATTAGGTAAATATATTATTATTAGGTAGGGTTATATTTTTTTTATTTAAAGAAAAATAAAGTAACGTCAGGTGTCTGTGGATTTTCGAGCTACAAAATTTTCGAGGTCAAGTTTTTTTCAAATGTAAGTTAGATTGTTTTTCTATGTTGGTTGGATTCTTTTTCTACCGCCTCCCCCTTTCAAAATCGATGCTACGTCCGTGTCATGTGTAAATGCAGTACATTAATAACTGTGTAATAATTCAACATCTGTAGAAACCACCTGATAGATACACAATACAAAAAAATCCATGTTAGTTTAGATAGCGTTGAGGGTTCGGGGGGGGGGGCTTAAAAATGAATACCTCTTTTAAATGAAATAGTAAATAGTGCGCAATATCATTAATCAGTCGAACTGTAAATATTTGTTTTGATAAGCACATCAACAAAAATTAATAGTCTTATCAAACATTTTATTTAACGAAATCTATTACAGTGGTATACAATTTTTACAGCTGTCATTAACGGTCCCGACATACTAGTAATCAGTCTTTCGAATTCTTCCTATATCCCTTAATACTCAATCACGTCTGATACGACGATTTCGTCGAGCCAGCAACAACATGGACGCAGCTATTTCTACTTACGATAGACTTAAGATATGTCTAAAGCTGTCGTAACTTTATGATAATTCTTAAGAACTTTCGTAAGTTACGATACTTTCGAAAACCCCACTTAGTCTTAAGAATTGTCGTAAGTATATCTTAAGACGTTTCTTAGTCCTAAGATAGCTTCGTAAACATGCCTGCTGGACTTCAGTGACAAAGTCTTAGGAAAAATTATATATTTTTGAGGAATGTGTCATCTGACCTTAACTGGAAAGATTTCTAGAAATTGCACAGTATGATAACTTGAGCCCCATCACCCAGGTGCTACAGGACCATGCAATTCAATACTTTAGTTTTCATCCTACACATCAGATAGGAAACACTAAAATTGGTTGATTTGGTCAAACTTATTATAATTCCTAAAGAGAAGCTGAAATTTTCCAACATTACTAAAAAAATACAAAACAAAATATCCAACAGTAAGTACAAATACAACACAAAACAAGAGGCCCATGGGCCACACCGCTCACCTTAGCAATGTGGATAGCAAAAAAGCAGAAATCAGTTTATTGTTGAAAACTTTAAACCCAGTAGTGGTCTATTCCAATCCTTAAAAGGGAGATGGTATGATTTGAACAAACTTGAATCTTCACTAACTAAGGATGCTTGCATATTTCTTTGTTTACTGTGAACTTACATTGTGGCCCCGCCCTATACCCCAAGGGGTCATGACTTGAACAAAATTGAATCTACACTACCCACGAATGCTTCCATATGAACAGGACTGATCATGGCTTTGCTATTCTTGAAAAGAATTTAAAAGATTTTTTCTACGTTTCTATGTAAAACTTGGATTTCATGTTGTGGCCCCGCCTTAAAGCTTACCCCTTGGGGTCATGATTTGAACAAAAATTGAATGTCCACTACCTGAGGATGCTTCCATAAAAATATGATCATTCATGCCTTTACTATTCTTAAGAAGAAGATTTTTCAAGAGTTTTCCTATATATTTCAATGTAAAACTTTGATCAGCCATTGAAGCCTTACCATACCCTCAAGGGGTCATGATTTGAATAAATCTGAATCTGCACTACCTGAGGATGCTTCCAAAAAAATATGATCATTCATGCCTTTGCTATTCTTGAGAAGAAGATTTTAAAAGAATTTTCCTATATTTCTATGTAAATCTTTGATCGGCCATTTTGGCTCTGCCCTACCCCCAGGGGTCATGATTTGAATAAACTTGAATCTACACTACCTGAGGATGCTTCCCTAAAAGTTTCATCTTTCCTGGCACAGTGGTTCTTGAGAAGAAGATTTTAAAAGAATTTTCCTTAATATTTCTATGTAAAACTTTGATCGGCCATTGTGGCCTCACCCTACCCCCAAGGGTCATGATTTGAACAAACTTGAATCTACAATACCTGAGGATGCTTCCCTATAAGTTTCATCTTTCCTGGCACAGTGGTTCTTGAGAAGAAGATTTTTAAAACATACCATCAAATTTTCATTATTTCTTAATTACCTCCCCTTGAATAAGGGCATGGCCCTTCATTTGAACAAACTTGAATTCCCTTTACCTAAGGATACTTTGTGGCAAGTTTGGATGAAATTGGCCCAGTGGCTCTTGAGAAGAAGTCAAAAATGTGAAAAGTTTACAACGACGACGACAACAGACAACGAACAAATTGCTCACTTGAGCCTTTGGCTCAGGTGAGCTAAAAACTCATCAGTTACAACCAACATGCAACATAACCTAAAGGCAAGAGACAGATAGCAATAGGTCATCTAAGACAGTTATTCAAGTGACCTAAAAATATTCACAAAAAGTAATATCACTGGCAAAAAATAAATTTATTAGGTTAAAGTAACTAGAATTGAAATACTAAAATCATTTACAAAAAAGTTACATATCACAGGCTATTAATAATAAAAAATCACTTTTAAAAGTAAATTCTGTCTATTTTACAAGCAGTTAACTGGCATATATATTTGTTATTTAAAGATAAAATATAAATTGCATGTGCATCAAAGTGATCAGAAATAAAAATTAAATTGCTCCCTTATCCAACATCTAAATTAATACTGCTTTGTATTGTGTAAACTATCTGCACAAAAAAGTTGTGAATACTGATTAAACAAGAGATGTTTGTAAAACACTTATGCCCCCCTCCCCCCAAACTGGAATTTTTCCAAGTCCAAAAGGGCATAACTCTGTCAAAAATGGCACGATTGTACCAAAAAAAGAACTTGACCTAGATAGTCATCTGATAAATCTGTATACTAAATTTCATCTCAGTATGGTGCAACATTTGCAAAGAAAATGAATGGAAACTGCAAATAATTGGAATTTTCCAAGTCCAAGAAGCATAACTCTGTCAAAAATGGTGCGATTTTACCCAAAACAGATCTTGACCTACAAATTAATGTGATATACATGTATCTGTATACCAAATTTTATTTCAGTATGTGCAACCGTTGCAAAGAAAATGAGTGGAAACTGCAAATAATTGAAATTTTTCTAAGTTCAAGGAGCATAAATCTATTAAAAATGGTGCAATTGTTTCCAAATCAGAACTTGACCTAGATATTCATGTGATATATCTGTATACCAAATTTCATTTCAGTATGTACAACAGTTGCAAAGAAAATGAACAGAAACTGCAAATAATTGAAATTTTTCTAAGTTCAAGGGGCATAAATCTGTCAAAAATGGTGCGATCATACCCAAAACAGAACTTGACCTAGATATTCACGTGATATATTTGTATACCAAATTTCATTTCAGTATGTACAACAGTTGCATAGAAAATGAACGGAAACTGCAAATAATTGAAATTTTTCTAAGTCCAAGGGGCATAACTCTGTCAAAAATGGTGCGATCGTACCCAAGACAGAACTTGACCTAGATATTCACGTGATATATTTGTATACCAAATTTCATTTCAGTATGTGCAACGGTTGCGAAGAAAATGAGCGGAAACTAAGTGGACTGACAGACCGACCGACATACCGACCGACAAACAGGGGGGCATAAAAAAGACAAAAAAATTGAATAAATGAAATGAAATTAACACATATACCTCTAAAATAGATTCAACATATTTTTCATTCTTAGAAAAATACATGACTGTATAACTATAAACTTCAAATGTATACTTCGAATTCAATTGGCACTGTCTGTTAAAAAAAACTGTCAACATGTTTAAACTCATGAATATAGAACTAATGAAAAGAATTCTGGAAATCTGTTTAGGCTGTTTGCAACAGTCAAGAATATTTTTTTTTTTTAAATTTAGCACTTTAATATTCTAATTCATCTGGGTCTCTTTTAAAAGCTGGTACTTCATCATCACTTAAGGAATCTCTCCTTCTTTTTGTTGACTGAGCTTTATCTGATTCCTCGGAGACGGAATCCTTCCTAAAGGAGACTTTTTCTTTTGAAAATAAAGGTTTTATCTTACTTTCTGCATCATTGGAGATATATTTCTCTGATTCTGACTTGTCAAATTTAGCTTTCTCCTCTTCCCCTTGTGGTACCTTTTTTTCCTCTTTTCCCTCCAAATCTGTTTGAGATACCGTATCAGAGGATAGTTTGTCATCTGGCTGTGTCTGTCTGCCTTTTGTGTCTTCTGTTGATGTTTTGTTCCAGTCTTTGAGAGTTGTGTCATCTGTAGTTGATTTATACTCAGTCTGGTCTTCCTGACTTGTTGTCTCCTCTGTAAATGATTTAGTTGGATCTTCCCAATTTATCGTTTCATCTGCTGAAGATTTGGTTGTTTCTTCCCCAGTTGTGGTCTCATCTGTTGAAGATTTATACTGGTCATCTGTAGGGGTTTTACTGTCGGATTTACTGGATTCTTGTCTTACACTTGAGCTTGTGTCATTTCTACTTGCAGACAGTGTGTCACTTTCTTCATTAAAGGCCGGTAATGTTTCTGGCATCATGGTCTCTGTTTTTGATTTTTCCTCACTGTCTTCAGATTTTTGGCTTTTTGAATCTGGTGTAAAGAACAAGAATTTTATCTCACAATAAATTCAATAATCACATTAACTGCAGGGAGAGACATTTATTTTTATATTCATTTGCCCTTCGGGCAAGTGAACTACAATTTTGATTTGTCCAAATGCAAACTTGGTTGGCCAAAAATTTTAAAGAAGAAAATACCAATTACTGTATCTCAGAGTTTGTTGTTGTAATTAATATTAAAGAGTGACAAATTAATTTCCATTTGGAACTTCACTGTGGGAAAAAAGTGTAATGCTACATTTTGTAAATATATAATCCTGTTCACACGGAAAGTTTAATTTGCAGTACATTATGCAAAGTAATCTAATGCGAATTAAATTGTGTTCACATGAAAACTAAAGCAAAGTAAACAAATGCAAATTAAAATTTTATTTCTACAAAAAGGCTATTCAGTAAGGTTATTATGACATCATCTGTAAATCATGTCATGTATGCAGAGCCATCCATTTAATATAGGAATCATAGTGGCTTCCTATACACAGGTTAACATTTAGTGGTTAACATACTTTCTCTAGATTTTTGAACCAAATATAGCACAGATACCCAAATCTTACCACCAACAAGTGTCCTGTGACTCAATTCTGGCCTTACGCATGGGTCAAAATTTAATTTGAATTAGCTTCGCTTTGCATTCACTCAGAGTTAATGCGAAGTAATTTAATGCGCAGAAAATTAATTCGAATTAAACTAATTTGCATTAAATTTACTGTGTGAAAGCCAAATGAAGCTAATTTGCAATCACCCAAGGATACTAAGGATACTTTGTAGCAAGTTTGGTTGAAATTGGTCCAGTGGTTCTTGAGAAGATAAAATGTGAAAGTTTACAACAACGTCGACAACGATAGACCACGAACAAATTTTGATCAGAAAAGCTCATTTTTGAGTTTAAATTGCCTGATGACTAAAAATTTGCATTGGCAACTGATTTTTTTTTTATTAGGAGCCAGCTGGCGCATAAATTTTTATGCCCCCGGATCGAAAGATCCAAGGCGTATATTGTTTTTGTCCTGTCTGTCTGTCTGTCTCTCTATTTGTCTGGTTGTCTGCAAACTTTAACCTTCGCCATATCTTTTAAAAAACTATAAATGGATTGAGACTTCATATTTGGTATGCATACTCCACTTATTAAGTTCTTTCAAATGACATCAAGGTCAATGACCTTGTGACCTTGACTGTGACCTATTTGCTAAAATAGTTTTTTTTTTCCTGCAAACTTTAACCTTAGCCATATCTTTTGAACCATATAAGATAGAGACTTCATATTTGGTATGCATATACCCCTGATTAAGCTCTTTTAAATGACACCATGGTTAATGACCTTGTGACCTTGACTGTGACCTATACGCTAAATATAGCTTTTTTGTTGGCAAACTTTAACCTTCGCCATAAATTTTAAAGGAAGAAAGATAGAGACTTGATATTTGGCATGTATACTCCACTTATAACTGTAGAATCCTTATTTTTTGCGAGTTCTTTTTATTGCGAGATGGCTCGTAAATGTCAAATTGCAAGAATTATCCTTCGCAAATTGATGGTTGATAAAGAGAATTTACATGGATTTCAGCACCATAAAAATAAGAGCGAAATACTTTAATTCGCGAGTGATGCTTCTCGCGAGATTACGCGTTAATTAATTCTTTGTGTATGATTAGGAATCTACAGAAGGACCTTTCACACGACACCAAGGTCAATGACCTTGTGACCTTGACTGTCCTATATGCTAAAAATAGCTTTTTTGAACCTTCACCATAATTTTTGAACCATGAGAGATAAAGACTTCATATTTGGTATGCATACTTCACTAATCCAGTTCTTCCAAATGACACCATTATCATTGACCTTGTGACCTTGACTGTGACTTATATGCTAAAAATATGGGGTTTTTTTAACTTCGGGCGCATAGCGTTTCACAAACACATCTTGTTTAGGTTACTTTGAGGTCTGCTTTAAAATGGACCTGTTCAAATACTTTAATTTGGTCACTTATTAAGAAAAAATCTGTCAGATGGCGAGGGGATTAAAACACAAAAGTTGGATAAAAATCATATCAGTCTACTAACAATTCATGGGAGATTTTTTTATCTCATGTTTAATATTTCATAACAGTTACCAATGTTTTTATTATTGTAGGACTCCACTTTATTTTATTTCATCACACTAACTCAAAAACCATTGTGACGTCACAACTGCATTTAAATATGGGATATTTAAAAAATTTCAATTAATCAATGAATCATCAATAATAATGATTCATTGCTTATATTTACATTTTTTCACTTTCTATCTTAACTGCAAATGTGACCTATTTTTAAAAACATATGTATTATCCTTCGTGTAAGCAATAGTTAATGGATCAGCCAACGTAACAGTTTCCGGTCAATTCGAACGTGAATTTTTGATTTTCGCTTATGACGTTGCACTTCCTCAGCGTTCAATGATAATGACATCAAACTAAAATGTATTAACTTTTAACCTCTTGGCACCCTGTTTGTGTTATGGTGTTTTGAATGCAATAGATTTCCATTCACTTTATATGCAAAAAATATATGTAATGTAAATATTAAGTCTTATTTCCTATGTAGCTTGTGACACGAGCTTTGATTGGTTACAAAGTCAGTTGTAAATTTCCGTACACCTGACTTGACCCGGGTGTAAATAAAACGTGACGTGTCACAATGTATAGTTTTTCTATAATACAAAGCAAATGACATGACGTCACGTGCACGATGCATTGTAGTACATAGTAAATCTTATCGATAAGATTGGATTC